>OMLF01050291.1:0-19196 GCA_900302615.1 Holocentrus rufus
TCTTCAACATCCTCAACGGAAAAGGATCAACAGGCACACGATCCTCCACCTCTCCCAGGAGTCCATCGTGTATCCGGCTGCAAACGTTCCGTCAGGGCAGGCGGGCTCTCCTTTACCCAGTCTCTTGTCGAGAAATCTTGGTCGCTTGTGTTGAGAGACCAGCTGATCAGATCCATAATTTAGGTTCGGAGAGAAATGCAGAGAGAGGCTCCGATAGAAGACTGAGACAGCACAAGACAAAGAGCAGCAAGCAGGGCAGATAAGGGCAGGGAGGGAGCAAGAGGAAAAGCGTCCGCCTTCATTGAGAGCAGAAAGAGCCATCTTCCAATATATTAAGTGTACAAAAAATAAAAATAAAAAATAAACACGATAAGCTTACTTCCTTGCATCTACTCTCTCTGCAGGATTACAGTGCAAGAGAAAATCAAAGTGGCATTATCTTGCATGTCAGAGGACTGACATCTAGACTTAAATGCACCTTTGCAGCAGGTCTGGTTTAAATTAGCCTCGTTATACTTTAAAATCTGGGCAGAAAACAGAATAAATTCTTGGGTAAAAAAATGTGCCGAAAGCAAATCAATCAAATATGAAAAATGCCCAAGTTTCAAATGTGTTATTAACGCTGCAAATATATTTGTAGGGAAATTTGTATTGGTCAGTTTGTATAGTCCTTCCTCAGGCCCTCGCTTCTCAGGCCAAATGGTAAATAAATGAAATGGTTTCACAATAGGCTCAATATGATGGAAAATCCAATATGGGTTACAGTGATGGTTCTGGGGGCAAATCTGTAAAGCAGGTACAACTGAATATGTGCAATAAATATTATGTCATTCCAACACGGGGTCCTGGAGATATGACTGGTTCATTAAGAGTTTTAACGTTACATGTGACTGTAGCGCCATCCTTGGGTCAATCTTTGCAATTTTGAATTAATTACATCTTGATTGAATTCTACAGAGATGTAAATTATTATTGTTATTATAATTATCATAATTATTATTATTAATAATTATTGTTGCTGTTGTTGCTTTTTAGTGCCCCATGCTCTTAATACTGTTTCAGAGGTTTTTCCACCTAACCAAAAATAAAATTCTGGGTGTAACACTAAATACTAGTCCATGCATTTGTTGCTTCTAGGATGGATTACTGCAACTGTCTATTATCAGGCTGCCCCAATAAGTCCATAAAGACTCTCCAACTAGTTCAGAATGCCGCTGCACGTGTACTGACTAGAACAAGGAAAGAGATCATATTTCTCCCTATTTTATTGAGTTTAAAATCCTTCTCCTAACCTACAAAGCCCTTAATGGTCAGGCACCTTCATATCTTAAAGAGCTCATAACACCTTATCACCCCAGTAGAGCATTGTGCTCTCAGAACGCAGGTCTACTTGAGGTTCCTATTGTCTCCAAGAGTAGAATGGAATGCAGAACCTTCAGCTATCAGGCTCCTGTTCTGTGGAATCATCTTCCAGTTTGGGTTCAGGAGGCAGACACCTTCTCTATGTTTAAGAATATGCTTAAAACTTTCCTTTTTGATAAAGCTTATAGTTAGGGCCGGCTCATGATGCAATGATGCCCATGATGCAACTCTAACTAACTAACTCTTCTCTCTCCCGTAGTTTTGTGCTCGTCTCTCTCCTCGTCGCTTTCTGCAGCTATTTCTGCCTCTGGATCGGTGGAGTCTGGGTTTGTGATTGCACGCCGCCTGCTGCCTCTGTGATCCTGTTCGCTACACCCATCACTACAATTATTATTATTACACTAATTACTGTTATGATTATTATTATTATCTTTCTGTTACTACAATTTTTCTATGCATCTCTATGTGAAATTTGCTTTATGCTGAGATAACTTCTGCTATGATTTAGCGCTATATAAATAAAATTGACTATATAATACAATATACTTTTTGGGCATGAAAGAGACTAATTATGAAAGATACTGTATATTGGCACAAAAAAAAGTGGTATCAGCTGTTAAAAACCTATACTGGTCAAGCCCTAGTGCTTACTAGCATAAGTTGAAATTCGCAATAATTCTGGCAAGTAAACAAAAAAGCAACATTGCGCTATGGAGGGAAAAAAAAGACTTCACCTTTGAATATTTAGTTTAGGGATGTCATAAGAGCCATACAATGAACTTCTTAATCACTCCTTGAAATCTGAGCTGATACACCTGCAGCAAAGGGTTAAAACCTAATTATCCATCCACAAAATGAGCCAAGTCAATATACATTTTTAATTGTAAAACTGTGCAACTATTCAACGCTGTGGTGTACTACTAATAGCTAATTTCTCTACATTATGTGCATCTGCAAATACAGTCATCTCTGGACACTAAACTGTATACAGTAAATAGGTTCCAATTATAGGAGGACTAATGCACATTGTCTTTTTCTTTACACATGATACCTCCATCTGTAGTAGAAATATTTTCTAGTGTAATGTTAGTGTTAAATGAAAACGACTGATATCTAACGTTACTTGGTGATTAACATAATGCTTACAACCAATTTTATTTGTTACTTGCTTTTATGTATGCTATGAAGTCACATAATAAAGATTTATATGAGCCTGAAGAAATGACAAACTTTATTCTGCAAGTTACAAAGGTGGAAAATTAGCTTTGGTGAGTCATCTCGCCAGCCCAACATTACTAGCTAAACTATAACGTGATACCCGGTATGTGCCGTTCTCTCTTGCATGTCGAACCAGATTACATTCAAAAATCTATTGTTTTGAAGTGGCCTTGGTTATCAGCAAAGGTACTTAATAATGTTACCTTGTAACAAATGACTCAAAAGTGGTTTGATATATAGTATTATAATAGCGTTGTGGCTACCAATTCCGCAATCTTTGACCAAAAAACCCACTGTGGTGGGCGGTAACTTCACCAGAACTTTGAGCAAAAATTGACACGACACTGAGATAAATAGCTGCCTGTTGGCGCAATGGCTATGCCGGATTTAAAAAGCAGGCTCATACAATTGAGAAATGGCACTGGTTCATATTTTACGGTGTGCCGCCGATAAACAAGGCCACTTTAAATAATTTGTGAATGAAGTTTGGAGTCTTGAGGAAACCGCATGGAGGGCTGGCTAGCTAAGCAAGTTGGACATGGTTGCTAGCAAAGCGGCAGTTCACTCACCGTCGTTTGGCTCTGCATTTCCATCGTGACATTTACGTCCGAGGTTAACTGTTCAAAGACTGCAGGCTGCTTGGCTATAATCAAAAACAATGCCCTGTTCAATACCGAACACTAATCGATACTTCGAGCGTCCCTTTCACTTGTTCCTCGTGGACCTGTCGCTTAAGTTATAACTTTTTCTAGAGCTCTAGCGTCCCTAAACTTACCTGCTTTACATATGAATCGTTAGCATTAAATTACTTATTTAAACTAACAACGTTGTATGAGTGACTTGAATTACAGTCTCTATGCAAATGGATTTATACTACGGAGCCCGGGAAGGGGGCGCGGGAGTCCCGCTACAGTTCGCGGTCACAGTGAGACCTTAAAGACCTAGTGGCCTTGTTTTGGTCATGTCATAACTATTAACCATTTGCGCTTGTTTTTGTTCATTTGTCCACATACGTTCATTACCGCGCGAATTGACCAACACAATCCCATATTGTGATAGAAACACTGATACCACCATCCTATGAATTAGGGACATTTTTATTTTTATGGTAACAATGTATTTATTTGGTGCTGGCTACATGATAGTCACCTGGTTGACTGGAGGGCTCCTTACTAAAGAACTCAGTCTTCCCTCCGTTAATTACCATTACCAACATTGTTGGTACTACTGTACTGGCCGGTTTTGGTACAACCCCCACCACCCCCCCATAATCTACGCCTATGGTTAAGGCGATTTTGAGCAAGGCAGCTCTCTATGCCCACCTGCTCCCAGTGCTGTACAGTGAACGCCAGTTGAAAACAGTTGTTTGCAGTTACAGCACTTATTTGGACAGAGCCTCTTATTTGCTTCACAAGCTTTTCTGGAAGCCTTTTTTTTAATTGATTGATTGATGTAGAGATAATTATGCACTGTAATCCTATACCCAAGGTAAACAATTTCAACAAGTTGAAACTTTTATTGAAATCAGTTCTGTATGGTGTAGTGGATCTATGCTGAATTGAATAGTGGATCCTACTGAATTATAAAGGGTCTGAAGTCATGGCTTATGAGGTTTGTAAGTTTGCTATTAAGCATGTTAACAGTTTTATCGATGGAGTAAGGTGTGATCTTTTCTGCAGGTGCTAACAAGAACCACTTGATGGCAACTATGGAGCCCACATAATGGTATCACTTCAGTACAAGACAGAATGAAAGTACTGAGATTCGAGTTCATGAAAACATTTTTGATATGGGATGTACCTCTGAGGTAAGAAACAAATAAACATCTTTTTTCCATTTAAAAGTTTGGATAATGCTTTATTTTATTAACCACAACCAGCTCCTCCAGAGAAGCCTGGTATTCTTTTTGCACTGTAATTTGACAGCCACTTTGCAACCACACTAAAGAAAAATGTCCCTTCTACACTAAGGAGACAAATTGGCCAAAACTGAGTTCCTTTGAAATTTGTATGCCTCATGCTCAATGCCACGGCCTGGGAATAAACTGCTTCTTCCATGCTAGCATCATTAGCTTCCCTAGATATCTCATGACATTATTTCTGCCTCCAGAGCAGCTCTGCCTCTGAGAATATTTGTAGGACGAAAACCACAATGTACACCATACACTACACCAGGCACTATTCAGTTGACATAAGTGAAGGAAAAGAAGCAAATGTCACACATGGCCTTCACTTACATCTCTGCAAACAGAGTAACTTAGTGAAACATGATTTTTTTGTGTAAAGAACACCATTTAAATGCTAAATTGTTGTATTGATTCATGCATTTTTAAATCCCAATTAAATGAACATATTTCAAACTTAGCTCTCATGCTTTGTGCATTGCCTGTGACAGTTATAGTCACACTATTTCAGTAGGACATTTTGGTATTTCTCCATTTAGAGAAATTGTGGGGACTTTTATACACAGTAGAGTCATCATCATAAGATTACTTCCACAAAATGTGTGAGTCAAATACATTCTTTTTTTTTTGACTATATTTTTATTCATTTGCCTTTGTTCTATTTGTTCTATTTCTTTGTTCTTTGTTCGATGTTCTATTATAATTTAGCACAGCTTCATAATCCTGGAACTCATTTATCTTTTCATTCATGCATCTACTTAAACAAGTTTTTGACACACTGAAGTGCTGACAGTGTTATGTTTAATACCTCTTTGGCTTAATTTGCTTCATTCTTGTTTTATATTACATCCAGTTATTATTTTGTTGCTGCAATGCCCCATTTTTACCGAACTTTCATCTAATCTTAATTTATGACAGACCTGCCAGACCATACATTATTTTAGATAATTAAATAAACAGATGCTTGAATTACCAGAAGGGGTTTTCACTGTCAGGACTGTTAAGACGGGATTGGGCAAAATGTCATTCACAGAAAACGACATCTTTCCTGTGATACTCTAAATTTCTAGTTGGTATATTGTCCCTTAGGGTAGGTTTACCATACCTTGAACCAAAGTGGGCTAAAAGCAATGAAAAAGAGCCACATGTATGCAGTACACTATAATGCCCACAGAGTGTCACTGTTTCTCTATGTAGCTTTGAATGGCACAGCTTGTACAGTCAGTCAATCTTAGGCACAGTTCTGATGCTGTGTTCACAACAAGTGCAACAAGTTTGAGGTGATCGCTGAAATTCCAATAAAATGAGAAAAAATGAATTATTTTCATCATGTAAGGTATTTTGTGGTCATAACACATAAAATGGCATGGCAGAACACAACTAGCTGCTGGATTTCTAAGTGCTGTACAAAGGCAACTGGACTTGCTTGAGGTTACAGTTGGCATATAGCACACTCTTTTATCCAAAGCGACGTACACATGAGATTTTAAAACAACACAAGCAAGGTACTAGTTGGAGACAACAAGAGTAAGTGCTACAAAGCGAAGGTCCAGCAGGACATGGCTGCTGTGAGGCAGTGCTACATTTTTTTAGTTTTGTTCGGAGTTCACAGTCCATCAAGTGAGAAGGCGTTCACTAAAGAGCTTGGTCTTTAGTCTTTTCTTAAAGGTTGAGAGGGACTCTGCGGATCCAATGGAGTTTGGTGACTCATTCCACCACTGAGGAACCACAGGTTCTCGAAGATGCTTCGCCACTCATCCAAAAGGCCTCTTCAGTTCTAATTGACCGGTGGGGAGTCCCAGGCATTCAACGACCCTGCAAGAGGTTAAATGACTTCCCACCAGTCAGTTAGAAGTGAAGAAGCCTTTTGGATGAGAGGCAAAACGTCTTCAAGAATCTCAAGCAAGTCCAGCGGCCTTTGTATAGCACTTTTAAAACTAGCAGCTAGTTGTGTTCTGCCATGGCATTTTATGTGTTGCACTCACAAAAATCATCAATGATAAAAAATCATTCATTTTGTTTATTTTATTTGAAGTTCAGCGTCATTCTCTACATTAGATCACCAGTTTTTCCTTGTTGGCAATACTAGAATTCAGGAAGTTTGAGAAATATGATCTATCTCCAAACCGAAGTGAAAGCTCAGAAAGCTGAGTGAAAAGTATTTTCTAGTAGTATCTACAATCTAAAGGCTGAGTTAACAGCATTTGTTAGAAAGAAGCTTGCATCATGGGAAAGATATGACCCTGTCTTCCCCATATGAAATGAATGCAGCATGAAACAAACTAAAATTACTACCTGATTTGCAGCTTTCATCCTCCAGTTATTACTAAGAGTACATTAAGGTGCTCTGCGTTCCTTTTCTTTAATGCAGGCCATGCCCTAGCTTGATTCCACTGAACCCCTTTTGTAAGGAATTTTAAAAAATAATGGAGAGAGCATCAAGCAAGGACATACACACTCAACTACAATTCTGTACCTATTTGTTCTGCTTTTATCACTGTTGGATATACCCATCCCATTATAGTAAAAGGTGTGCCTCAGAGTTCCTTATTAGTGTCCTTTTAATTATGATGTGAATGCTTGGGTCAAACAGAGAGCTGGTGGTGTCCTTCACATCTTATTCAGAGATCACAAGGGATGGGTGGATGGATGGATAGATGGATGGAGAAGGTTTTACTTAGCAGTTAGAGAATCTAGGTGTATTCATGCAAAGCAGTTGGAGCATCAACACACATCTAACTGTTATGTTCCAGTTTACAGTGGAGCAAACATCCTTGAGGAGCCACTTTGGACTTTGATTACAGGTCTCATGGAGCTATAATTTTTCTATGATTGGAGAGAGAGCACTCTGAAAGACTGTAAATTGCATCTTATTCTACCCCCCCTCCCTCCTTAAACCACAACACAAGTGTCTCCAACAGAGAGCAAGGCAGCCAATTTACTGCGAGCATTACCTGTAATGAATTAACGTCACATAGCGGGGGAAACAGGATGGAAAAGTTTCTTGTCCTGAGTTTTCTCAGTTGAATTTCCTTCTTTTATCAGTGTGACTGTGTCAGTTCAACCAATGGAGAGATAATCCGGTTTAAAATGGCAGTTATTAAATGTTGAGTACATGTCCCCATTTGCTGCTTGTGAACTTGAAACCGTAACTTCACTCCTAACCTCTCTTGATTATAGCTCTGTCTCTTTCTCTCTCTCTCTCTCTCTCTCTCTCTCTCACACACACACACACACACACACACACACACATAGATTCCATCTTCAACACATACAAGCAGCTTCCATTTACAGCTCCACAACAGTCAACAAAAGGCTCATGAAATTTAGTCTGTAATGTTTCTCTGCTTTTCTCACTCATTCCCCATTATTACAACATCCTTTCTCCACATTATTTGTCCTTATTCCAGTAATGTGGGACACACCATTGGTGGCTGGCCCACCTGTCATTCATTTCCAGGTTGCGTTAATTGTTGGACGAATTTGCCAGTGAGGTCTGACTGTGCAAAATGAGAAGGGCATGTCTGACAATTGCAGCAATCTACCAGCTAAAAGTCCCTTTATATCCCACAAAGAACATTTAAGACACAAGTATTGTCAGGGCAGCTCGCCTTGGAAACAAAAGAGAAGTGGGTTAAAGCTGATCTATGAAATAATACTTAAAAAAGAAGAGACCAGAACAATAAGACACAAAAAAAAATGGAGGGCAAGACAAAAAACTAGCAACATCAACAACAGTGACAATAAAAGCAAACATCCAGAACATCTGCAACATTAACATTATCATCAGCAACAATAGTTACAACATCAATAACAGCAACAACAACAGTCTGGAAGTAAGGACAATATGGAATATAGCAATATCTATTTTGAATACGACTGAATAAATAAATGATTAGCATATAATTCCCAATACAGATAATAGATGATAGATATTTAGAAATGATGCAATAGCAGATTATGGTATGACATCAATAATTCACGATACTCATAGAAATTATTCAGCAAAATACATAAATCTTACTGATCTCCATCAGAAAATAATGTTTGCAAATTAGCACTAATGAAGTGATACTTTATCCTAATTGGGGGATCAGGGAAATTACCCACTATCAGCATGAAGCATGTGGTGGATATTCATGTAAATATGTGCCCTGGTAAATATACACAGTAAATACAGAGCTAGTAATGTGAATACCAATCTGAATTTATGTTACTTTTCACGCATTCGCTTTTCTCCTGCTGCTGTTACTTCATTGTATTGTTATATGTAACATACATTGTGATATTTTGTATTTTATTATCGTTTCTATAATTCATAAAGTAGAAGAAAATATGGTAAAATAAGACATGTTTTGAACCTCTATGGCAACACAAATGTGTATTTATTTCATGAATACTTATTGCTAAAATAATAAAGACTGGGGACCTGATTTTGATTATTGATTATTCATATAGTAGTTTTGAACAACCAAATATCTTGTTATAACCCCTTACTGACTGTAACCCTAACCCTAAAACCTATAGGGCTGAGGGAATAAAGAGGCTAATTTTGATGGGGATTAATTTCTTCTGGACTGAGGGATCAATGAACTGAACCCCGGGCAGAGATACCATATTTTACCATAAGCTGAAAAGTGGTAAAATGTTACACACCTTAAAGGCCCAATTTCCAGTTGTTTGTCCTGTTTACAGTACACTGTGGCTTTTGAAGTAGCCAAAGTGAGGAGTGAGTGCGATAAATTCCAGGAGCCTTCTTACATAACTGCCCATACAGCTTGTGCATGTAAGCTACTTTTGGCTAACTGATTTAGTTACTTCACTTAGCATTAACTGAAAATGTACTTTGGTGTAAAACAAAAAGTTATTGCAGCATAGCTAAGATTTAACAATGAAAATAAGATTACACTGCTACCTGTCCTTACATCCTCTCACAACCAAGTCATTAGAATTAACATGGTTATAGTAGAGGGTAAAAATTTTGTCTGGACTCTGGTAAGACCAACCAAGTGTCCAGCAAGTGAAAATATCCTGCTTGTTGGTACTGAAATAGCCACGGCTCTTACTATTGCTGTAACAATATGTTACCTAATGTTTTCATGGCTAAAATTGCTGTAGAGCTCACTTGATAAAAACACACACTTTGGAGGCTTCTTATATAACGTTAGATTGGTAAAACAATCCTTGAACAATTAGTGTCACTTGCTACCGTTTGTTGAGCCTAGAAGAGGATAACAGATGCAGTTGAAGAGTCAGTCAAATGGGGGTGAGAGGGACAAAAGTTGAGGTTGTGTGACTGGATCGCTCCACTCTTACATGTGAAAGTAGCTTTAAATCCCCAGCAAATTGATTGACTCTGGCAAAATCAGCTGATAGGCTTCTCTCTGCATCGTAGGGCTTTAGATTTGTGCAGTTTCATATTTTCACCACCCAGCAATGACAATAGAAAATGTAATTTACATATTTCAGTTTACTGAGCCTTTATGTCTTTTCCCGCTATTAGGGGACAGACATTTTGTCTCTCCATTCTGTCTCTATTGAGAATCAAATTCTAACATGACAAATCTTCAGCATAAGATCGTCTTAACCTTTGTTAACAATTCTTGTCTAGATAAAATTGTCAACACAGTGTCTGTGTGTGTGTGTACGTGTGTGTGTGTGTGTGTGTGTGTGCGTGTGTACACGTCCTTTGCCCCTTTTTTTCAATCAGGAAAAAAACATGCAGAGAGAATTATGACAGAAACATTTAATGTAATTTTGAAATGCTAAGTAAACCAAAGATGTTTTAATAGTTTTTACAAGAATGTAGGTCTTCAGGCTTATTCTTTTATTCTTGCCACTGTAAATGATGTATATATTTATTGTTCTAAATACAGTAAACAATAATTATATGAGCAATCTTCTCACATTATTGTCCTATAAATCAGGGGAAATACTGGGGCTGTTCCCCTGAAGACAATTACATTTGTCTTACTGGTTGACAAAGAACAATTATAAGCAATTATACAGTCATAATGCTTGAAAGTGAAAACATGGATGACACTGAATGTAGTTGGGGATTAAGGGATGGTGGGGAATAGGGGGTGGGGATGCTTAGGGCACCAATTTTGCCAGGGGTGCCCCTGACTGGCTGCTTGATTGAAAAAAAAAAGCAAACAACAACAACAACAACAACAACAACAACAACAACAAAAACATGAAAGTACTTCTGAAAAAGTTCAACTGTTGCTCAAAAAGCACTAAGTTCAGCACTTTTCTGGAGTGAATGCTCAAAATAGTGGCTTTCCATTAGGGTTCCATGCAGGGGTTAGATTTTTTTTCTTATGGCCAATTTGGCCATTAATATTCCAGAATTACAGCCATAAAGAACAACTGGCGGACATATGCTTGAAATGATAATAAACTAAACCTACTGTAAACACCAATAAAAGGTAAATGGCCTTGCTACTGTTTAATAAAACACAACACATCCTCATATCTAAACGAAAGAATAGTTTGTTTGCCTGTCACTCCCAAAGCGACATACAGTATATGAGCGTTTTCACATATGCTAGTCTAGTGCCTCTACAGGACGGATGAGGAACAGCCACAAGCAAGCAACTACAGACTGTGCTGTTTCTTTGAGCTGTAGCACGCATGTGCACAGACAACTCTTGAAACAGTCACTGTTTGGTTGCATTTAGGCACCAAAACTACTTGCTTAAGTTTAGGAAAGGTTAGGGTTAGGTCGCAATAACAAACACACAGAAAAAAACAACGCAACTGAAAATGAAACATGGAAACAAACACCGGTCTCGCTTCGCTCATGACAGGAAAGTCCTGTGTTTTGTTAAGCCATCCACTGGCCCAACCACCTCCTTACTCAATCCTTCTTGCTCTTTCTACTACATCGCTTACCGTCAGGAGGGGTGCTACTTTGAGAAATGCTCTCGTGGGTCGTTTTACAGGGTTGGAACAAATAGCCTGTGGGGCTGTTCTTTGTGGGAGGACGCTCTGATAAAACATTAACATAAAGACATTAACCTACATTAAATATATGTCAAAGCCCATCAAACTAAATACCTTAACCCTCGGAAGGGAACTAAATGAAGGAGCAATTAGGTCTAAAAAGTTGAAGCCATCCAACCCCTTGGCACAGCTTGCAATTCTCATCAGCTTTGTCACCTTTTCCTCAGTGAGGCGGCTCCTCCGAATCCACAATCTGCAGGCACACTGGGAACATAACACTGCATTTACATCATAAATATGGTATTAACAATGAGTACCAATTTCCGACTTGTAAATAGCATTCACATCAGCATCCAACTCGTTATTACGACTAGGAATCTCATATTTTTCTGAAAGCTCATATACCTGAGACATATGCAAGTAGGAGGTAAAAATAGTGAAAATAGCCAAAATAACCATTAAACATCAGTATTTTTAACATAAGTGTTTTGTAATCAACAAACCAACACTGCTTATCAAAAAAACTGAGCGTATGTTGGAGAGAAGCTGCACACTCATAACTCTGATGCAGACATAATTATTGTTTAAATATCATCAATTACAAGTCATAGCAATGGAAAACTTTCCTCCTTTACCATCTTTCTCATATGATGTGTGTGAGTGCTGGCGATCTTTCCCTGCTTTGGCATATTTCATATTTTGTTCCATTGATATTTTAATCTGCTGGACCACTACCGACCATAAGCCAGCATATGCCGGCTAATGTAAACCCTGGTTCCATGTAAAAAATGCAATGGTGGTTAGGAAAACAAAGACACTACACTGTGTTCAAACCCTTATCCAATACAGAGGCATATATGCATTATCACTAAATTGACTAAGTCTAATGACGAGACTAATCCATGTGATTGACAGGAGAGATGATCAGAGGGGCAAAGTTTCTACCATCATCATTAAAGCAGGGACAGAAGTATGGGTAGAGTTTCTCAGTGAAGCTGCAGCCAGTATAGGAGTAGATAAGAGCTGCAGCATCTACGTCATAAAAGGAGACCAGACCCTCCTCATAATCCACAAACACCCCCACCTTCTGAGGCTTTGATTTCAGAGAGATAAGGACAGCAGGATCAGTAGCAGCTTTGTACACATTTCTGTTCCTCAACCTTATAGTCCAGTAGCCAATCGTAGGGCTCGCTGTGATTTGTCCCTTCCTCCTGATCGAACCTCTGACCACTCCTATAGTCCACTTAGTCTTGCCTTTAACCTGAACCTCGTAGTAAAATCTTCCCGAAGAGAAGCTCTGCTTTCCTAAGACACTAGAACAATTAGAAAATCTCTCTGGGTTGTCTGGAAGATCTTTCTCCATATCACTATCATTTACTTGTTTCCCATCATCAGAGAGGAAGAGACTAGGATGTGCTGTGTCAGGATCCAGAGTCACATCCACTGCATACTGCTGGACCCTCTTCAGCTCAGCCTCAAGCAGGTTCTCCATCTCTTTACTGAGCATCTCCTCCAGCTGAGCCACAACTCTCCTCACACTTCCCTCATATGAGTGGCGGACTCTGACCTCTGTCCAGTCCTTGGTGTGTGGAAGAGTGCTCAGGGATGAGAAGCTTTGGAGGAGGTGGAGGTGGTCTTCAGTGTGTGAGAGCTGCTCAACTTCATTTCTTCTCTTCATCAGTTCTGAGACTTCCTGTTCCAACTCTTTGATGAAGCCCTCAGCCTGTTTCTCTGTTGTTTTCTGCTTATCTTCAATCATGTCAATGAGCTCAGCCTGGCCTCTCTCGACAGACTGCATCAGAGCAGTGAAGACCCGCACACTGTCTGCTATCTCTCTGTCTGCATTTTCCTTGCTGAGCTCTACTGACTGTTTGATCTCCTCAATCTTCAGTTGTCTCTTCTGGATCATCTGCTGAATTGCAGTCTCTGTCTTCTCCAGCTCTTCCTTCTTACCTTCACATTCTTCTTTCAGAGGAACAATGTCATGTGAGTTGTGATCTGAAGTGCAGAACGGACATACACACATCTGATCAGTCTTGCAGAACAGCTCCAGTGGTTTTTCATGCTTCCTACACATCCTGTCTTCCAGGTTCTCCACAGGATCAATCAGCTGATGTGTTTTCAGGACTGCAAGTCTCTGATGAGGCTCCAGGTGAGTCTCACAGTAGGAGGCCAGACACACCAGGCAGGACTTCAGGGCCTTCATTTTGATCCTGGTGCAGATGTCACAGGGAACTTCTCCTGGTTTGGCACATTGTTGGTCTGAGCAACTGTTGGCTTTCTTTTGAGCTGACTTCCTGAACTGAGCAGCCATCTCAGATATGAAAGTATTGACCTGCAGTTGGGGTATTCTGTAGAAAGTCTTTTTACACATGGGACATTCGCACTGGGCATTAACATCCCAGTGCTGTGTGATACAGTTTTTGCAGAAGTTGTGTCCACATGGCGTGGTGACTGGATCAGTGAACACATCCAGACAGATGGGACACAAAAACTGATCTTCAGATAGCAGACAGTTGGCGGCAGACATTCCTAAACACTGAGACCTAAAGTGAAAGATAAAGTGTCAACACTGTGAACACTTACAAAAATTACTTCACTTAAATGAACAGAACAGTGGTTCGACAAATATGGACAAAGGACAAGTTCGACAAGTTTATTTAGAGCCACAGTCTCACAGGACTTTATAGGCCCACAACTTTACAGCAAACAAAATTGGACGACACCCCCTGACTTGAACTATCACATTAATGCTAATGTGTGTTATTGGCAGTGACCTCATGTTGCATAAAGATTTTCCTGAAGCACCTTTGATTTCTTTCTTTCCTTCTCTCTCAGCTGAGAAGAGATTTCTAGCTGAAGGGACACACAGGCACTTTTAAAAGTATCAGTTTGAACCGCCAACAATAGATACTGAAACTGAAAAACCCGTGATTACTGGATGTCCAAAGAGACACGTCATCTAAACCTAATGCAAGATTATTACATGACTATGTGGTGGCCATATGGTTATTTCTAAATAACTGACCGTTGTCAAGTTCTGACCTCATTACCGTACTTGTTTGTTCTAAATTAATGCGCTTCACCAAAGAAAGCCTGGCTGCTGTGTGTGTGGGTTGTAAGCTAACCCTACATAGAAAGAAGTCAGTTCAATAGCTGACTGGTAACACCCAAGGCATTACAACCGTTAACTATAGTACTGGGCTCCAACCACTGCAGACAGGGGAAAGTTTATCCTTGCTAATAAAGGCTTTACTTGACAGTCTGTAGCTCTCCTCTTCATTTAACACTTGCTAGAACGCCAGGATTGCCTCTTTGGAAATTTCTTTGAAATAGTTCTATCGTACTTAAGTGAAAACAAACGGAAAACACTGCATTGCATTTCTAAATATATCTGGGAAGACGGCTGACGAAATCCACGTCCTAACGGCCAAATCTTGATTTTAAAACTGTATCACCACTAAATCCATTCACTCCCTGGAGATGACTCACCTTCGTTTTGTAGAGAACAGATAGGGAGTGGTTCCGGCTGAACTGATATCGAGATTATATGTTTACCCAGGCTGAAAAAGGCATTATAAATTACTGTATTTTCCACTTTCCTCCTCTTTTTCACTTTAAGAGATACTACAATGCCAGTGGATCCTCCTTATGAATTTCTCTCTAACGGTTGAAATTATTTTGACTGTTACTTCGCATTCCACTGAAATCATGTCACAACTGAAAACAGATGAACATCCTACCCGGACAGACACACAGCTCAATATTGTGTCACAGTTCTCTGTTTAAGCACAGTAAATATTATCCGCTGTACTGACCTCTAGTTTTACTTCTTTGAAGAGAAACAAACTTCTCACGACTGGAGCAATGTTGTTCTTTCACTTACTTTCACTTTCACTTCCGCAAAGTGACGTTGAGTCTCGCTTCACGCTCCAGTTTTGCTGCGCCTCTTATTGCAGCTAGATAAGTAATGTTTTGTTGACAAAATCAGTTTTAGACACGATAGTAGCGACATACCCTTTATTTAATTCAAAATATGACACTGAATTTTTTAAAAAGTCCATTTTGTGCAGCTATTCTAACAGCAGCACACACCTGGGCAGCCAGAAAGACACAGCAACTCTGTCTCCATTCAGTCTTCACCAATACAGTGTGTGTGTGTGTGTGTGTGTGTACCATGTATTTGTCACATTGTGGGGACCTCAACCTGACTACACAGTTATGTTGTGGGGACTTGTCTCAATTATGGGGACCAAAACCTGGTCCCCATACCGTAAATAATTCGTTTTAGGATGAACACTTCGTTCAAAGGTAAGGATTAGGTTAAGGTTAGGGTTAGGGTTAGGCACATAGTGGTTATGGTTAGGGTCAATTTAATGTCCCCGCAAGTGACAGAAACAAACGTGTGTGTGTGTGTGTGTGTGTGTGTGTGTGTGTGTGTGCTCATAAATGCATGTGTTTTTGCTTCTTTGATTTCATGTACATTAAGTGTGATCATCTCTCCCAGTGCAGAGATTTAGGTTTTACACAAGTTGTGTAAATTGTGGAGATGTGCTCTCTCAGCAGTCTGCTGTTGTAATTATGTACAAGAAATCAAAGAAGCAAAAAGACATGCATTCATGAGCACACACACTCTTACACTGTGGACATTTCTGTGAGTATCAGGTTATCATATTCTGACTAGATGTTTCAGTTCAGTTCTGTTTAGTTTGACAATAAGAGCAAGATTACATCTCAGCTTGCTTCTCAGACAGCAAAACACAATAAAGTCATGCAGCACTTTCCATTGTGGTCCTTGATAGAAAAACAGTAAAGATAACATGCAGTACCTTAAAGGATAACTGTGGTATTTTTAAGTCCGGGCCCTAATTTCCCATCTTTTTGGGTCTAAATGATTACTTTGGGCAAATACATTTGGAATTAGTCCAATGTTGAGCGAGAATGTTATAACCGGCAACCACGAAACCGTTGCAGTGTAATCCAACGGAGCATATATCCGGGGCATAAATGTTTGTTTTTGCCACTAACAAGCTCAGATTATTATTATAAGTGTCTGACAACATTATGGAAAGTGCTGGCACTCAGTGGGCATTACCTTCACTCAGCAGCAGGTCTGTCAGCAGGTGTTTTGGTATAGGACCTCTTCTCTTCTTTGGCTAGCAGTAGTAATCCTGGTCAAAATGCTCACTGCAGGCCCAATGGTCTGCAAGGTGCAGTGTATGGACAGGAGTGTTGGCATACATTTGTAGCACAACTAGCCACAGCTTCAGCATGTCCCTATCCAACAAAGGTAATCTACTAAAGCTGAGTGAACTGTGGACTGTGGACTGTGAACTGTGGTGCGACATTTTTTTTTAGCACAGTTCAGAAATGCACAGACATGAAACCATTGTTTATTTTTTAATCTTAGATAACACTTAACTACGCTCTCTGGAGCCTATGTAATAGATGTAAAAAAAATATGGTAATTATGTGACATAAGAAATGTTTGAAATCGTTTGTTTTACTTTAGTGAAAACATCAATATGTTAGCTGTTTCAAGACTCTGTAAGTTAGCAGCACATGTAGCATGTAGTAGTGCACGTAATGTTTGGTCAAGCTCCATTCATTTATAGTGAGGAGAGCGAGCGGTCGCTCTGCAACTTGCTATCTCATTGAAAGACACACAGCGTGTGGCCAAAACCTACCTCTCCGTACCTAAGCCAATATATAGAGAGATGAAAGATTACTTGCATGACCTCATCGCACAAGGCTGGGTAAGCAAATCAATCTCCCCTTATGCTTCCCCAGTAGTATGTGTTCAAAAAAAGGATGGGAGCTTATGTTTGTGTATTGATTACCATGAGCTAAACAGGTAGACTGTACCAGACCGCCTGACGTTTCCCAGAGTGCAGGACATCAATGCAACTCATGGTTTTCGCTGTTAGACCAAGGGACAGCTTATCATCAGGCCCCTCACTGCTTTTGTGACCCCCAGGGTTTGTATGAATGGATTTGAATTCTATTTGGTCTGATGAACGCACCAGCTGCCTTCCAGCGATGTATGGAAGACTGTTTGGAAGGACTCAGGGATGAGATTTATATCCCATACCTTGATGACACACTTGTGTTTAGTAAATCCTTTGCAGCTCATGCTGACGATGTCAGAATTGTGCCACAGAGACTGAGAGAGCATGGTATAAAGCTGAAGCCTAGCAAATGTGAAATGTTTAAACATGAGGTTCTTTGGTGGATTGCAGTCACTGGGAGGAAGCTGTCCACAAAGTTGTTCGTCGGATAAGCAAGGATGCACCAATCTATCAAACAATCATCTAAAGTTGTGCCTGAACAAGGGAAAGAAAGCAGAATACTACATTGTAATCTCTTGCTTCCATGTGACCACCTGCCTTTGGAGATTCCTCTCAAAAGTGCTAAGTCACAAAAGAAAAGTGCAACACCGACAAATGAAGGAAATAATACTGTCACATATAGATAATTGATTCTGGTGCTCCTTGTTCTGATGGGTGATTTAATGTAAGCTCAGCATAAACACTTGAAGTCTATGGGAGTCATTACCCTAGCTACATCAAAGTGAAAAAATGAACCTTATTACCTAGTGATTCCTGTAGACTTCAAGTCTTTATGCTAAGCTAACATGAAATGCAACCTATAGGAACTGAACTAGTGGATGTACAGAGGTGAAAATGGTATCGAACATCTTGTCTCAATCTGGGTAAGTCGGAAAAAGGGTCTTTTGCTCAAAACGTTGGGGTCTTCCTTTAATACTGTAGCATACACTGTGTTGAGTCAGAGTTTCACAGAAAAGTTGATTATGCAACTAGTTGATTAGCAAACGTATTCGTCAACAGGAACGCCCCAGGCCAAATTGGTGCCCAAAGCAGTTTTTGTTACAGTAACTTAAAAGTCAGAATTTTTTTTTCAGTGTTGTGCAACAATGTCACATGCACATTCTGGATCTGCTGTTCGCAACACTTTAATGAAGATAAATCACACTTGCATTGAGTTAAATATTCAACCTCCAGATGCCATTGTTTTATGGCTGCAGCATTACATATCTTTTGCATCATTACACGTCTTGTGCATCATTTATACATATTTTTCTCCAATCCAGCAGGACATATTTGGTATCTTTGGAAACCTTGGGATCTACATTAGAATTTAAAATAAAGTTCTGTGGGTTTGAGCAAAGCAGCATGAAACCAATGGGACTTGTAGAGTTGAAGAGGTTAAGAGTTCTGTCTCTGGAAACGCATGCAACCTCACTGGTGCTGGAGTGTCACACGTCTCCCTCTCAGCCTTCCCACTGTCTCAATAAAGAAAAAAGGTTAGACTTGAGACTTGCAGAGTAAAAAATAGATATGGAAGGAATAGAAGGGGTCACATTTCAAGTCAGACATGCGTGTCACATCAAGAAAACGTCCCTCAGTCAGTCAGTCAGACAGACAGACAGTAGTGGAGACAGAGGTTGATGAAAAATGAACCATAACAGAAGGGTTTGAGACTGACTCTATAATTACTCTACAAATCTCTGATTTCCCCTCCTTCATCTACAGGCTATTTATAGCTGCTGCATTCCTCTTGGAGAATAAAATGATCTCTTTGAGAAAGTACAATACCAGAAATAACGGGTTTGGACAAACATTTGCTGAGGCGTGGTGGGCCTAACTGACCACTACTGTGTTCCACTGTGGTTTCAGTCTACTGTTTTTCCCCCCTCATTCACCTCTTATACTAAAAGGCAGAGGGTTTGCTGAAGGCAGGGGAC
>OMLF01050292.1:0-18489 GCA_900302615.1 Holocentrus rufus
TCTGTCAAATTAAGTAGACAGTGATTAGTGTAGATGAAGGTTCGGTCTGATGGAAGGATTTTTGGTTTCAAACAGTTGAAAACATGACAGAAATATTTCACGTGAGATAGTTCAAGGCAGAAAAGAGATGATTTAATTCTGGTTAGGAAACTGCTATCAATCTCACAGAGTCAAATAAAACTACAGATCAGGGAAAGAGAGGAGCTCACTGGATAACAGCTATCTTGTGTGTGGGGGTGTGAGCATGTCAAAGGTCATCCGTTTGAAACCAAGTGCCCTCTCTTTATACTACTCCTACACAAACAGGCCATATTTTCAAATGTAAAAATGAGGATTTACACCTCATCTGTCATCGTGCAGATTACATTAGAAATTGCATCAGCCATATGGACGATATTTATTCCCTAATGGCTACATATGAAATACAGGTGGCAATAAATCAATCCACTCCTCATGCCTACACATCTACACATACCTACACATCACATAAATTGGCTCAATAAACGGCCACATAAACAAAAATAGGTTTAGGCCGGGCCGATCAGACTTACTGAAATCATACGGCTGTCTACCACTATCATAAACCACACGTCAAACCACACAATACCACCAAAACCAATCTATCCAGCCAACATTCATATTTCCTTTAAGGGATGCCTAAAGAAAAGCTTTCATTATTGCTCTAAATTAATTTCTCACCCCATTCGATGAGTCGGTGTCACAGGTTCAGGCTTAAAAATAAACCCCCCTCACTTATTGTCTCTCTGTATCCTTGTTTACAGACGAAGCTTATTCAACCCTCATCGGGCTTTGGAGCATCCTTCAGTGGGATCAGCGCCACCACATCCTTCCAGTCGGCCTGCACCAGTGGCGCTTTAGCGCTGCAAATCAGTGAATCGCTGTTCTTGGAGGCATGCAGTCCCTTCTCATCGTCAAAATGAGCACAGAACATGAAATTTCCTGTTTTTTTACTCTCTCCCCCTCCTCGTTCGGCCATTGCGCATCATCTCACCCACCGCGGCTCAGCATCGTGCGTCGCCGCATCTTTACCGCAGTAGCCTCCGGTGCGCTCAGCGAGCAGGATGACGGAGAGCTATTTGACTTGCAACCCACTCACTCATAGGAGGGGCGATTTATGCCACTGCGCGGCAGCAGGAGGAGGAAATGAAAGTATGAGGGGTGATCAGTGCCACTGTGCTTGGGAAAGAGGACTAAAGGGAGGAGATACGCTGTCAGCACAAAAAGGACAAGGAAAAAATGTTAAGATGATTTTAAAAAGACAGTAGCAAAGCACGGTAGCATTTTGTGTTAGTTTAGCATAAAGACTTGAAGTCTTGAAGTCTATTGTTGGAACGATAACTGCTGAACACATGCATCCTTCCATCTGTGTTCAGAGGTTTCTGTTCCAACTATCTAACTTCTCCTAAAATGGCTCTCATTTTTTTTTTTAATTCCAGGACATGTATTTCAAATTCGCATAATACACTGTGTAATTAAGACATTTTTGGAGTGGCTGTAAAGTTTATTTTTTCACTTTGTTGGAGCGAGGCTAATAACTCCTGTAGACTTCAAGTTTTTATACTAAGCTAGCACAAAATGCTATCCATAGAAATCAAACCAGTGGAAGCACAGAGATGAAAATGATATTAAGCATCTTGTCTCACTCTGGGTAAGTTGGAAACAGGGTATTTCGCCCAAAAACATTGAAGTATTCCTTTAAGTAACAGATTTGGAAATGCTGGAGGGTGTATGTCTCTCACCACAAATCAGCTAGTGGTCTCCCCCTACAACCATGCACTGAAGTAGCCCTATTAGCATGAAGATGAGAAGATACTCATTTTTAAGTAACCTTATTAGTGTGCAGCAAATTGCTAACATTGTACTGAATGCACAGGCATGAAATTGGTATCAATCTTCTGGACTGACTGGGTAAACCCTCAAAACATAATGTGCTCCTTTGCTTTCAAAATAGCGACAATGTTGTTGAGAAAACGTCTCACGCTTCTCCAATTACCCTCTGTGGCATTGATCACCCCTCGTACAGCATTAATCATCCCTCATACAGCATCAATCACCCCTCATACACACTCACCCTCGTAGTCTACGTCGCACAGCATCATCACAGGAGTAAATGAGTAGACTGAGTGGACACGCACACACAATGGGAAGACGTCATACACCCCTGTGCCCCAGTTTATCACTTTGTCTCGCAAAGTCCTTCCTCTCCATTATTCAATATGCCACCATGTGCTTTTGTGTCATCCCTAAGCGCTTTGCTGTTTTTAAACCCCTGCAGAATGCCTTAACAGCAGACAGTCAGTGTTTTATGGTAACTGGGATATTCAGACCTGATGGTTAAGATGACAACAATCGAGCCTTAAAAAAAGAAGATAAAGAATGAAAGAAAGGTGTCCCATCCACGTGCTTTCGCATCTTCAGTTGATGCCTGATGATCTTTCAATAGGGAGTGCTGTTTTCACCCAAGTGTAAATGCCAGTAGATTCTACAGAGCAGTATATAATAAGCCATTATCATTGTCATTTGCTGAGATATTTAGGCCTGGTGTTCACTGTGAGAATAACAAGCGGTTACCACTATCCCATATCCTCCATCCCTGTCATTTAAATTCTGCACTGTAATCCACCAGACTAGTGTGAGTTCAGTTAAGTTCCTGTGTAGCTAAGGTGATTAGACTCTCATGTTTGATGTGAGGATATCGGTCCTCCTCATGCGTCTTAGCTGAATGTATAATTTCATGAAAGACTCTGCCATAAGTTTTGCAGTCAAATGGCAGAATCAGAGAACCACAATGCTTCTGCCTAAGTAGCTTTACTCAGAATCTTAATTCATGTGGTGGATTTGTTGGGTACATGAGTTTCCCACCTGCAGTTACCACTTGAGCGCTCTGCAGTGTCTGGTGTCTGAGAAAGATCGAGATGACATGCTCTGTACAGCATGGCTGAGCTGAGCACAGAGACATAAATTTCATGCAATAAAGACAAAAATGAACCACAAGGTCAAATTTAAGACACATGGGTATTCCTTGATAACAACAGTGTTAAAGCATTCAATTTCCTGTGGTGTTTGCATCAACAAAAGTAGCTGCTTGCTTGCTATGCGATGGCTAGGTTGATAACGTTTATGTCCAATATTCTCATCATAAGCATGTGAACAAGTTGTGACATATAGGAAACTCGCAAATCCCATAAATCTGACTACACAGAGTTTGACTGCATTCATGTGTTGAAAAGTCAAGGGTTAGGAGAGGAAATAGCTAATATTATGAAGCCAAGCCTCTTAAATTAATTATACTTGCTTAAAGTTAAACTACCTGCTGATATTAACCATATTTTCAAAGTCTTATATAGAAAAATGACAGGTCTACAGTTTAAAAAGGCCAACATACCTACATTAGCCAGTGTGAAGGTCAAAGAAAGGCACAATGAATAAACGAAAACATCCATTTGATCCATTTTTTGAGAATATTAATTTTTATTAATATAACATCTTAACCAACATTCTCTCCAATGCAGCTTTGACAAAACATTTGGCACTGAAACCCTTATATGCTGAAAGGAAAAAAAAATTTCAAAGACATGATGAGACCAAAAATGTAGTGGTAAAAATCTCTCTATAAACATAAATACTATTGAGTGTGTGTTATCTCGGCATGTCTCTACTCTCCTCACCATTCTATTTCTATTTATCACCTGCAAAAACAGGTCAAGTGTTAAAAGTTGTTAATGAAAACTTGTTGGACTGTGAGTAGATTCTCAGAATTTGTTCCATGTATTTAAGAATGTATTTTATAATCTATCTACCAACCTCGCCAAAATAGAAAAAAAAAAGACTTTCATTCCAAAATGTTACATATCCATCTGAAAAAAATGTTACTTGATGTTCATTGCTAAATGATAAGAAAACACATATTATATCCTGTAAAACTGTACTATTTTGTTAGGTAAAGGACTCAAGATAGTGAATAGCACCAGTAGCATTCGACTGTGAGCTTTAAATTTCACACCAGTAACATTTTTGTGAGTAGATGTTATATTTCTCAAATGGTGGGAATCTCATTTTGGAATAAAATTCTTTACATGTCTCAGTGTAGATAAAAATAAGTGAATTGAAGAGCTACTAAGTGACACATCAGCTTTGTCTGGAAAAGTTTGGCTCCCTCATTTTAAAGCAATTTGAGCTTAAAATGGAAGACATGTTTTCCGAAAAAAAAAAAAAAAGAAAAAAACAGGGCCAAGGCACTCTTCACTTCTAAGTGAAACTGCCTTCATTAACATGACAATGATCTTTTTAACATGCAAAATTTTCAAGACTTTTAAAAATGTCAGATTATCAAAGGCATTTTATTTAAAAGGAAAAGGCCTTGGTCCTCTTGTACTGGCTCTCTTCTGTGTTTAGAGGACATATTTGTTAGATGATGGCTTTCATATGAGATCAAGGCTAGCCACTCCTTAGCCAGTCTGTCATTGTAGCAGCCTTTATATGGCAGTGTCATTTAAAATGGGCTATAACTACAGTCAGAAAACGAAGGTACACTGTTTCACCTTTAAGGTAAAGTCCCAATGACACTAGATAAAACAGTGTACATTTTTCCTGACAGTAAACAATAAAAATGTAGATATGAAAGATTAGCAGCAGGGTGGCCTAGTGGTTAGAGACCAACCCGTAACCAGAAGGTCACAGGTTTGATTTCCACAGCAATGTGTCCAGAGTGTCTTTGAGCAAGACACTGAGCTGCCTACCTGCTCACTCACTGTAATTTTCTCTGGATAACACCACCAGCTAAATGCCTTAAATGTAAATGTAAAACTTCAGCAAAAAAAAAAGTAATAGCTTATAAACTCAAAAAAAGCTCACACATTTCCTACAAGACGAACAAAAGAGGACATCAGCCCAAAAAATATTATTTCTACCTCCTACTCTTGGTGAATATGAAAATAATTACATTTTCATTGAAGGGATGCTGCCTTGAGCAAGTAATTATTATATAAATGTATTTACAGCAATATTACTCTGGCGTGTACTGCAGTGGCTCCAAATAAATTTTTTTTGGAACGTATGACTAATAGTAAAATCATGGCCAAATCCATGGTGCTGGATTAATATGAAAGTGATGCAAATTGATGCATTTTAGCACTTTTTGAGGAAACCATGTGAACGACAATAAATAATGAATCAGTATGACATGTTTACATTCAGAGTGAAACCAGTAAAACCTCCAAAAATCAGATAAATAATTATGACTAAACTAACAAAACTCGGATAAACAGTAACAAAATAGTCACATTTAAAATGAAAAAACAAAAAACAAAACAAAGGAAGTATATATATTACTCTGTTGCTCTGATAATGACAATAAAGAAGGTTGATGAAATGTCACTGGTTTTTGTCACATTCATAGCTCAACTATTTAAATATAAAATAAAGATCTAAATTTTCTTTTGTAGATGTTTGCCGCGGTGCAGGCTTAGCTTACAAGAACACTGCAACCTCACCAAAGCAATTTTTTATATAAAAAAGAGACATTTCAGCAACCATTACAACATCCTCAGTACTCTAACACCCGGTGGGTTGTCGTCGTGGTTGTTGTAGCATCACCTGTCCGTGTTTCCGTGGTAACTATTTGCCGGGTGGTTCTGGTGGTCTTGGTAACCATGGTGACAGTTCCTTCCTGGGATGTGGAGAGGTGGTGTTCTTCGGACAGTTCCTGGGTGGTGAAGTCCATCCCCGAGGGGTGGAAGCAGAAAGACCCGGAGACCTCGGCTTCACCTCCCAACTCCCCCCTCCGCTGGGCATGAGGAGAACCTTCTGGAGTTATCTGGAGGAAGCCTGTGGGAGGTGAGAGGAGAGGAGAGGAGAGGAGAGGAGAGGAGGGTGGAAGAAATGAAGAGGGAAAGGAAATTTAGTCTGATGTAGTAGAAAGAAAAGACAGGAAGTGATATATTAACAAACTTGAATAACAAATGTATATTTTTCTCTACGGTAATAGTAATAGTAAACTGTTTATCATTCAAATACAAAAGTGCTTCACATAAAAAACAAGACACAGCATATGAAATAAAACAAGGAACCAAAAGAGATGGGTAAGATAAATTATGTATAATGTTGTATGATGTTATGTGGATGTTATATAATCTATGTTAATATAGTAAAACAGCAAAATGATGAATAATAAATACAAGTAAAATTCAGAGCTTTAGCTATGTATTACTATCATTTTCATGGTGCACATGGTAACTTGGGAGAACTTTATATAATTGTGAATTGTGTCACTGTTTATATTCATTTCACTAGACTATAGATAATGTCCATAATTCTGTATTGTTAAAATACAAAATATTCAGTGTATCTGTTTACTCATTCATTTGGTCAAGCAAGAAATTAACTATTCCCCTTTAAAGATATACTGGAACTTGTTTGAACTAGACCCTATCAGTCATTTTTTTCAAATTCGAGATATCCCGTTTTGGAGGGAATCTTTTCTTTTATTCTTACCTGTGGAGTGTGGCTTCAGGGTGAATTTGGGGACCTTGAACCAGGGAGAAGCCTCTCTCTCATCAGCCTCCTGCCCTCTGCTCTCACCCTCTGCCTCGCCCCAAGCCTGGAACTTCCCTGCGCTGAGCTCCATGGTAAAATCAGCCGGGGACTCTGAACTGTCCCTGTCCAGCATCTCTGTCCTGGCATGAGACGACACCACAGCTTCCCTAGGCTCCGTCTCTGCCTCTTCATCCTCTTCTCCCCTTCCTCCTTTCTTCTTACTGAAACCACTGAAGGACAACTTGCCTGATTTGACCTGAAGCCCTTTGGCGTCTCCCTCAACTGCTCCCGGCGATGAGTCCGTCACCAATTTGCCACTTGTTTCTGCGCCCACCTCACCGCTGCCCATTTTGCCATATGGAGAGGTGAACTCCACCTTTGGAAATTTAATTTTACCACTAAACTTGCCTTTATCGTCTTTGGATCCATTGTGGAGACTTGCATCTTTTTCACCATTGAGGCTGGAACTTGAACCTTCACCCTGTAGAGTGACGTCAAATGAGCCTGACTTGCTAGGAGAAAAGGAGACTTTGGGCATTTTCATCTTCCCACCTTTTGACTTCTCGTCTCCCTCCACCGCTTCCTCTGAGCTAACAGCAGCTCCTTTGTCTTTGAGGCCCGACTTGCCAAATGTTGGCTTCATTTTGATTTTGGGAATTTTTACTTTGACATCTTCTGTTTCAGCCTCAGCTGTCGCCTCCACTTCTGGGAGGTCTGTGGATTCGGCAGCTTGGTCTGTTTGAGGAGGATTTACCAGTACAAACACAGCTTTCTTTACTTTAGGCATCTTAGGACCCTCATACCGGATTTCCGGCCCACAGACATCCAGTCTTCCCTCAGGAGAGGAGATGGAGGGTAATGGAACACCAAATTTAGGGATTTTAATTTTCTTGCCTTTTCCAGTTTTGTCACCATCTTCATCCTGTGATGCACTAATATCAAAGTCTATGTCTGGTATCTTGGGGGCTTTGATTTCAACAGTGGATAATGAGGGGTCACTTTCTCCATCTGTACCCAAGGACCCGACTCCTGAGCCTGGTTTGGTCTTCAGACTAATACTTGGTAATGTAACCTTTGGCCCCTGGAGTTTAATACGATCTTTGTCCTCTGTCTGTCCATTGTGGGTTTCTCCATGGGTTGAAATTGAGGGACCAGAGAATTCCAGGTCAGGGAGGGCGATATTTGGTAATTCTGTACTACTAAGTTCAACTTCTGGCACCTCAACGTTTCCTTTGCCATGTTTGCCTTTTCTGATTTTGAATCGACTACTTATGCCTTCATTCTCCTCTTTTCCAGGCTTTTTCACTTCTACTGCTGCATCCCCGCTGTTTTTCAGTTTAGGCATTCCAATCTTGAATTTAGTTCCTTTTATTTTGGGACCCTTTACCTTGCTGCTGGTTCCTTGTGCGCCGATATCCAGGTCTGGTAGTTCAATCTTCCTCCTGTCCTTCTTTCCCTCTCCTCTATGAAGACCTATGTCAAGCTCCAGATCTCCTTTTGGACCTTCAATAGCTATCGTTGGCATCTTTAGTTTCAAGCCCTTGTGCTCTCCCTCAACTTGCAAACCAGTTTTCCCATGAGCCTCTGCTTCTTCTTTAGGTTTACCAACTTTAACATCAAGGTCCAGGTCAGGTGATGTGACTTGTGGCATTTTAATCTTGCCCTCTGCCTCAGCACTGGGTAAGCAGATTTCTGCATCACCCAACTTTCCCTTTGGTACTGATATATCCACCTTTGGAAGTTTGATGTCTGGCCCTTTGATTTTTCCTCCTGTAGCTTCCATCTCTATATCAGGCACTTCAATACCTCTTGTTTTACCTTTGGAAAGTGAAATGTCTACTTTTGGCATCTTGATATGTGGTGTTTTGAATTTGCCCCCCTCTGCTTTTACGTCAATTTCTGGACCTTGAATTTCTCCAGATTTCCTTGTGGGTAATGATATATCAACACTAGGCATCTTGATATGTGGCATCTTAATCTTTCCTCCCTCTGCCTCCACACTCATATCTGGTGTGTCAATATCCATTTTTCCTTTAGGGAGAGATATGTCAACATTTGGCAGTTTAACGTGAGGCATCTCTAACTTTACCCCATCTCCCTCAATGTCAACCTCTGGACCTTCAATCTTTCCAGATTTTCCTTTTGGTAGTGAAATGTCCACTGAAGGCATTGTCACGTGTGGCATTTTAAATTTTCTTCCCTCTGCTTTTAGCTCCATCTGTGGCCCTTCAATTTCAGCCTTTCCTTTTGGTAGTGAAATGTCAACACTTGGCATTTTGACATGAGGCATCTTAAGTTTCTCTCCAGCTCCCCCAAATTCTATGTCCATATCTGGCATGTCAATTTTGTCAGTTTTTGTTCTGGGAAGAGATAAATCCACATCAGGCATTTTCATATGTGGCATTTTGAATTTCCCTCCACCATCTCCCTCTATTGCCATTTCTGGACCTTCAATCTTCCCAGATTTTCCTTTGGGCAATGAAATATCAACTTTAGGCATTTTGATACCAGGCATTTTGAATTTGCCTCCCTCTCCCTCAACTTTTATGTCCACATCTGGTGTACTAATCTCTCCAGTTTTTACTTTAGGAAGGGTTATGTCAACATTTGGCATTTTGACATGAGGCATCTTAAATTTCCCATCTCCTTCTCCCCCAATTTCAATGTCTGGCCCTTCAATCTTTCCACCTTTTCCTTTTGGGAGTGACAAGTCAATGTTGGGCATTTTGACATGAGGCATCTTGAATTTTCCTCCCTTACCCTCAATTTCAACCCCGGGCCCTTCAATCTTTCCTTTTGGCAGTGAAATGTCGACTGAGGGAATTGTCATATGTGGCATTTTAAGTCCTCCTGCCTCTCCTTCAATGTCCAATTCTGGCCCCTCAATTTTGCCAGGCTTACCTTTGGGCAGGGATATAGAGGGCATTGTAATCTGTGGCATCTTGAATTTTCCACCCTCTCCTTGGATCTCCATTTCTGGACCTTCAATCTTACCTTTGGGCAGTGATAGGTCAATGTCAGGCATTTTGATATGAGGCATTTTGAATTTCCCTCCCCCATCTCCCTCCATTCCAACCTCTGGACCTCCAATCTTTCCCTTTGGCAGTGAAATATCTACTGAAGGCATGTTGAGCTGGGGCATCTTGAATTTTCCACCCTCTCCTTTGATCTCCATCTCTGGACCTTCGATCTTACCTTTGGGCAGAGATATGTCGACATCAGGCATTTTCATATGAGGCATTTTGAATTTCCCTCCCCCATCTCCCTCCATTCCAACCTCTGGACCTTCAATCTTTCCTTTTGGCAGTGAAATATCTACTGAAGGCATGTCAAGGTGTGGCATCTTGAATTTTCCACCCTCTCCTTTGATCTCCATCTCGGGACCTTCAATCTTACCTTTGGGCAGTGATATGTCAACATCAGGCATTTTCATATGAGGCATTTTAAATTTCCCTCCTCCCTCTCCTTCCATTTCTATCTCAGGTGTGTCAATGCCTCCAATTTTTGCTTTGGGAAGAGAGATGTCGATGTTTGGCATTTTCATATGAGGCATCTTGAACTTTCCTTCTCTCCCTTCAATTTCAACCTCAGGACCTTCAATTTTTCCTTTTGGCAGCGAAATATCCACATCAGGCATTTTAATATGGGGCATTTTGAATTTCCCCCCTTCACCCTCTATCTTGACCTCTGGACCTTCAATCTTTCCAGATTTTCCTTTGGGTAGCGAAACATCAACCTCTGGCATTTTGATACCAGGCATTTTGAATTTGCCTCCCTCTCCCACAACTTTTGCATCAACATCTGGGATATCCGTTTTTCCAGTTTTTACTTTTGGCAGGGTTATGTTAACATTGGGCATTTTGACATGAGGCATTTTAAACTTGCCTCCGCCCTCACCGTCCAATTCAACATCTGGTGCACTGAGATCTCCAGATTTTCCTTTGGGAAGAGAAACACCTATTGACGGCATCGCAATTTGTGGCATTTTGAATTTTCCTCCATCTCCTTTGAGCTCAATTTCTGGTCCTTCAATGTTTGCAGACTTTCCTTTTGGCAGGGATAAATCAACATTGGGCATACTGATGTGAGGCATCTTGAACCTCCCTCCCTCTGCCTCAACCCCAGCCTTGCCTTCAATGTCACCTGTTTTTCCTTTGGGAAGGGACAGGTCAATGTCTGGCATTTTGATGCTGGGCATCTTGAATTTGCCTGCTTCTCCCTCAATCTTTGCATCACGCTTTACTTTAGGCAGGGACACATCCAAGTCTACTTTGGGGACAGAAACATCAATAGTTGGCATTTTGGGGATTCTGAGGTTTCCCTCATATCCTCTGATATCAGCCTCTGACACATCCACCTCAGATTTGGGAAGAAGAACCTCTGTTTCTGGTGTCTTAGCTGCTGGTAGTGACAACTCAACAGATGGCATCTTAACCTTGGCCTTGGCATCAAGTTCACCTGACTTGCCCAAGTCTCTCTCTTTAGAGCCAAAGCCTGGCATGGAGAACTTGGGTAATTTGATGGTGACATCAGGTGCATGGAAGCCACCTTTCCCTTCTGCATCTCCTTCCAATTTAGCATTAACTTCTCCCTCTGGTAGCTGACCCTTTGGTGAAGATATTTTAAACTTGGGGAATTTGACTTTGTATTTTGATTTATCCTCTGGACCTTCAACACTTATTTCTGGTTTAGGAACATCAATTTTCCCCTTCTTCGCTTTAACGTCCACCTCAGGACAAGACACAGATATAGCTGTATCTTTTTTAGATATTCCAAATGAGGGCATTTTGATTTTAGGTTTTTTCACCTTGACTTTAACTTTTCCATCCCCATCAAACTCTACTGACGGTGCTCTAACCTCTCCTTCCACATGTGGTGGGCTGAGGGAAATATCTGCCTTGGGGCCTTGTCCCTCTATCTCCAAATCACCACTCTTCCCACCAAACTTAGGTAGAGAGAACTTGGGAACTTTAAGGGAGATATCAGGTATATCAAAGCTTCCCCCTGAAGAAGGCCTCCCTCCTTCTGCTTTCAGAAGCTCCACCTCTACATCGTCCCCTTTAGGTTTGGTCAGGCCAAAGTCTAGATCCACCTTAGGAGCTGAGATGTCGACTGTTGGTAATTTGACAGTGGGAAGTTTAATGGATCCACCTGTGCCCTCCATGGCACCTGTTTCAATGTCTGTGCCCTTAACCTTTACCTTGGGTGGTTTCACTTCTCCTTTGAAGCCACCAGACATTTCAAAGGTTCCCGATGCATCAGGACCACTGGTGTCCACTTTGAGGCTTTTGTCTTTGTGACCAGAGGGAAGACTGAGGTCAAGGTCAAACTTGGGAACATTTATATCAAGAGATGGCATGTGGAGCCCACCACCTTTTTTACCAGACGCATCAACTGCCACTTCACCATGTCCAGTCATTTTGGGAAGTGAGACATCTATTTTTGGTGTTTCAAATTTTCCACCTTTGGCCTCAGGACCTTTAATATTGACACTGACTTCTTTTGACTTTATTTTTGGAAGAGATAGGTCAACTTTTGGCACTTCAAACTTTCCTCCTTTTCCAGATGGTCCTTCAATATTGATCGCTCCCTCTGCTTTTCCTTTGGGGAGTGAAATATCAATGTCTGGCATCTCAATCTTGCCCCCCTTGATCTCTGGTGCTTCTAGTTTAATATCACCCTCTGGAAAATTCACCTTTGGTAATGATACATCAAATTTGGGCATTTTGAATTTCCCCCCTTTCCCCTCAGGGCCCTCAACATTTATGTCACCCTCAACTTTTCCTTTGGGAAGTGAAATGTCAAAGGTTGGCAGGCTGAATTTTCCTCCTTTAACATCAGGGCCCTCAATGCTGATGTTCCCCTCTGGAGATTTCACTTTAGGCAGTGAAACATCAAGTGAAGGCATGTTGAACTTTCCACCTTTAACTTCTGGTCCTTCAATGTCAATATCGGCTCCCTTGGTTTTCATTTTAGGAAGTGAGACATCAATTGAAGGCATATGAAACTTGCCTCCTTTACCACCATGACCCTCAATGTCAATATCTCCCTCCATCTTTCCTTTTGGAAGTGAAACATCAATGGTTGGCATTTCAATCTCTGGTCCCTCCACTTTGACATCGCCCTCTGGCAGGTTCATCTTTGGAAGTGAAATGTCAAATTTGGGCAATTTGAATTTACCTCCTTTTCCTTCAGGAGCCTCAATATTGAGATCACCTTCAACCTTTCCTTTTGGGAGTGAAAGGTCTGGCATGTTGAGTTTTCCTCCTTTAACCTCAGGACCTTCAATATTGACATCTGCCCCCTTAGCTTTAATTTTTGGAAGAGAGATATCAAATGAGGGCATATGGAACTTGCCTCCTTTGCCACCACGCCCCTCAATTTCAAGTTCCCCTTTGGCTTTTCCTTTGGGGAGTGAAAGATCAATGTCTGGCATCTCAATCTTGCCCCCCTTGATCTCTGGTCCTTCTATTTTGAAATCACCCTCTGGCAAGTTTACTTTTGGAAGAGAAATATCAACTTTGGGCATTTTTAATTTACCAGTTTTTCCTTCAGGCCCTTCAACATTAATATCACCCTTGATTTTACCTTTAGGAAGTGAAATATCAACGGTTGGAGTCTCAAATTTCCCATCTTTTCCTGAGTGAACTTCAATATCAATGTCTCCCTCAGCTTTACCCTTTGGAAGAGAAAGGTCAATTTTTGGCATGTCAAAGTTCCCACCTTTAACTTCCGGTCCCTGGATCTTTACACCTCCTTCTGGGAGTTGTACTTTCGGCAGGGCGATGTCTACAGAGGGCATGCTGACTTTCCCTCCTTTTCCTCCACCTTCTACACTGATATCGGCTGCTAACTTTCCTTTAGGAGGTGAGATGTCAATTGTGGGACCTTTGACTTTGGGTCCCTTAATGTTGATGTCACTTCCCTTTGATTTTATCTTAGGTAGAGAAAGATCAATTGAAGGCATGTGGAATTTTCCACCTTTGCTCTTTGTTTCTATGCCTCCCTCAACTTTTCCTTTTGGTAGGGAGATATCAACCGATGGCCCCTCAAGACTAACTTCACCTTCAGGGATCTTCATCTTTGGTGAGGATACATCAAATGTTGGCATTTTAAACTTCCCTCCTTTTCCTGAAGGCCCTTCAATGTCTAATTTACCCTCTGCTTTTCCTTTGGGAAGAGAAACATCAATTGTTGGCATGTGAATTTGGCCACCTTTGATCTCACTTCCCTTTAAGCTAAGATCTGCTTCAGGTGACTTGACCTTAGGAAGGGAGACATCCAATGAAGGCATGGTGAATTTACCTCCCTTTCCACCCCCTCCATCAATATTAATATCTGCCTCTACTTTTCCTTTTGGAAGTGACATATCAATTGAGGGCATCTCAAACTTTCCTCCTTTCAACTTGGGACCTTCAATATCAATGTGACCTAAGTCAGCGGTTGGTAGATCAATCTTCCCTCCTTTGACCTCAGGGCCTTCAGTCGTCACATCTCCTTCAGGTAGCTTCATTTTTGGAAAAGAAATGTCTAGAGAGGGCATGGCGAATTTGCCTCCTTTTCCTTCACCGCCCTCAATATTCAAATCTCCTTCGACTTTTCCTTTGGGCAGAGAAACATCAACTGCAGGCATCTTGATTTTTCCACTGTCAGGGCCCTCTACGTCAACCTCAACATCAGATGTTCTTATCTTAGGGAGTCTGATGTCGAATGAGGGCATTTTGAACTTGCCTCCTTTTGCTGATGGTCTGTCTATTTCAATTTCCCCTTCCGCCTTTCCTTTTGGGATGGATATATCGATAGATGGCATCTCTATTTTACCTCCATCCTTCATCTCTGGCCCCTCTATGTTGAGATGACCCTCTGGTTGTTTCAGCTTTGGTAAAGAAACATCAAAGGTGGGCATTTTAAATTTGCTTCCCTTCCCTGCATGCCCTTCTACTTCGACATCTCCTTCTATTTTGCCTTTGGGCAGGGAAATGTCAAGTGTGGGCATTTCAAATTTACCACCTTTTACTTCAGGACCCTCAATGTCAACTTCCATCTCACCTGTCTTCATTTTAGGTAGAGAGATGTCAAATGATGGCAAATTAAATTTTCCCTCTTTGCCTTCAATATTAATCTCTCCTGCTTTTCCTTTGGGAAGTGTCAGGTCTACCTTGGGCAACTTAAAGCCCCCTTTGACCTCTGGTCCTTCAATATTTACTTCTCCCTCAGGTGACTTAATTTTTGGGAGAGAGATGTCAAAATCAGGCATTTTGAACTTTCCATCTCCACCAACATAATGCTCCATGTCAGGTGACTCCATTTTTGGAAAGGAGATGTCAACTTTTGGCATGGAGATGCCGGGTCCTTTTAAAGAAGCACCTTCCACCTCATCAGGAATTCGGTGCCCGGTATCCAATTCCAAATCAACATCAGGAACAGAGATGTCAATGGCAGGCATTTTGATTGCAGTCTTCCCATCTGCTTTGGACTCTGGGAGTGAGACTTCCATGTCAGGCTTCCCCTTCAATTTTGGCAAAGAGATATCGACAGATGGCAACTTAATAGATGTACCTTTCCCTGAGAGATCCATGCCTTCAGCACTGCCCTCTATATTTGGCTTGGTGATTTGTGCTTTCGGAAGCTCTATCTCACCCTCTCCCTTGATCTTTGCTTCAGGTGCTTTTATATCTCCCTCCACACCTCCCTTCATGGTTGGAAGAGAAAACTCCAAATCTACTTTAGGAGGTGTTATGTCAATATTGGGCATTTTCACGCCTGTCTTCTCGGGACCTTCAGCTTTTATCTTGATGTCACCGTCTACCTCGTCAGAATGGCGTGAGAGTCGAACTTTGGGTAGTTTCAACTTTGGCATTCTCAGCTTTGTATCTCCTTTGCCCACGTCTATATCTAATTTTCCTCCAGCCCCCTCTGAATGATTTTTTCCTTTGATGTCAATTTTAGGTGCTTTGATTTCTGCCTTTCCCTTCACAGTGGGCAAAGACGCCTCAGCTTTTCCTGAAGGGAGAGAAAACTCCACATCGGGTGCACTAAACTTAGCCTCTCCCCTCTCAACTTCCATTTCAGTGCCCTTATTACCAGACAAACTGAACTCCACTGACGGTGGTCGGAGCTTCACATCTGGTGGTTTCAACTCTACAGATCCAGTTGCCAAGGCTGGATCTGACACTGTGTGTTTGGTTTTAGGAAAGCTGATTCCAAACTTGGGTCCTTTTCCTTTGCTCTTCACTTTAGCTCCCTGTACGCTAGGTGAAGAGATATCCACCTGTCCTTCAAGTGTTCCTGTTTCCACTCTTCCTCCTGTTGCTGCTCCAGAATACCCCGCCACTTTCATTCCAGGAAACCTGTGAGAATAGAATGAATAGCATAGAGAAAAGGGAAGAAGAGGAGGAAATAAATATTGTAATATAGTCAAAATCCAAAGTACCTGCCACAAACTTTCCACAAATGCTGTATATCTATTTTGGATAAAGAGAATCATCCAATATCTTCTGCAACTCCGGCCAGTAAAAGTGTTATCCTTGCGTCAATATGTCCATCTAGGTACTTACTATTCCTTAAAGAGTACCATAATTATCCTTTTTTTTCCATTTTCTCAGAGCAGGTGTCACACTTTTCATGTTGGTTTCTCATATTGGAGCAAACCTCTTCACATGGTAATTATAATGTATTTAAACATAAAAAACAAACACAACAAGAGCTTGAGCAAGGCCAACCTGATCTTCCTCTTTTTCTTCCCCAAAGCCACTGCTCCTCCAACCTCCTCTGCTGCGGCCTTCGCACTGCTCCTCTGTTTTAATTTCGGGAGAGAAAACTCCACATCCACATCGCTCATTTCCAGTCTGGGGGGAGTTCCCTCGATCACCAGCTCCTCTCTGCCCTTCTTCTCTTTCAGCCTCTTCAAACCAAAACGGCCACCTCTCTTCTTCTTGGTCTTGAACGGCTTGGTGCCCTTGACACTCTGAAATATATATACACAGATATGAGTGATAGGAAGCTTGCAGTCATTGACATTAAAAAGTCTGCAAATGCATTATAGTGTCACCTGTTTAGTTGCTAGCTCTGTTTACATAATGATTTAATGGATGCTTTTCACAATTTAACGCGGTTACTACCATTTTGGTCATCTTGGCTTTGGGTCCTTTGGCCTCCATGCTGGGAATTCCAGGACCGATCCTGATTTCTTCGCCGGGGATCGTCCTCTTCAGCTGAAAGCTGACCTTGTACGGCTCTGCACACTGCAGGATCTTCAGGGCATCTTCGTACTTCACGTTGTCAAAGTAGACCTTGGCACTCAGCAGCTGGTCACCTGCAGACAGAACATGAATAAATGTGTCAGTCAGAATCAGATTTTTCCCACATTTATTTGTAAAGAGTATCGAGCCACAAAAATAAAAGGCTACTCATTTCTCATGATGGTTTAAATTTGGACAGAGATGCTGCATATCAAGCCAGTGCCATTTATTTAAAATCAAATTCCAGCCAGTCTTTGTCACATGATGGAGGTTCCTCTTTATGATATGATATATTCAACATATTCAGGGCTTTGCAGTCTACACCTGCAACACCTGCCACAGCTTCAGTAGCAGATAAGTCAAATAAAAGAAATTTGTCAGTCATGTGATGATGCTAATGTTTCACAGGCTTTTCCACCAAAGATAGTCTACATAGGGAGATGTTTCACCTACAAGAATATGTGAGGCCACCTCCAGGGGGCGATGCACAGTGTTTTATAATTGTTTGATACTGAACTAAAGCCACATATTAAAGGCTTTTTAGTCAATGAAGGTGCTCTTGGAAATGGAAAAAAATCTCTAATTTTCCTTATTTTAAGAACTGCCATGACTGTAACCTTCTTCCTATTTTTGGAAATAAAATAACATCAGCATTAGTCTTCAAAACCACATGTCAGTGAGACATTAATGGGACCTACACACAAACATAGACACACACCAGCAGTGGACCCACATCTTGGAGTTTGTGATGTGATTTTTTGCTACTTGATTTTATCTTTTTTTTGGCAACTATATTTGTGTTCATTGCACAACTGTTTGCTATGAGCCTGTTTGCTAAAAGTGCTCCCTAAACAAACTTGACTTGGCTGAGTTACCTTGCTGCAGACTGAGGTGCTTGGCAGCAGGGGAATCTTTGAGGACGTCCTTAACAAAGATGCCTCTCTCTCCTCCCCCCGTCACGCTGTAGCCGCTGGCTCCAGCCTCCGCCTCAGTCTCCACCACTATCTCCACAGGCTCATTGGCTGCCTCCACCCTCTGTCACACACACACACACACACACATACACGTCTATATTACTAACAGGGGACTATCATCCTACATTGACCAAGAGTGGACCTGTGTTTCTGGTCATTTTGACAAAACAAAAATAGAATAGAAAATTTACTTTTGAGGCCTTTTACCATAATATTACTGCAAATGTACTTTTTAAATTTTTTTAAAGAAGTTGCCAAGAGGGGACTTGGATCCTTGAGCGATGTCTACCTATCAAAGAGGGGACTTCCATATACTGCAATGGAACTGCCTGTACTCACTCTTTCATCTAATGAGTGCTTGTTTACCCTAAAGACTTCATTCATTTTTCTTTCAAAAATGGCCAATTTAACTTTAATTGAATTAAATTTAGTGACGTCAGATAAAAGATACAGATTTATTTTTTTAATATGGATAATTTGCTGGTTAATTTGCTCCTCTCCTCCTTATTCATCTATATTTTCCTATTAATGTTACTTCTGTTATAAAAACACTATTATCAAATTGTCAAACACTAAATAATTCTTTTCTGGCACACTTTGCCACATAACTACGGACCATAACAATGTCTTTTTCTGACCTAATGTATACATCCATGCCAGAGTGTGAGTATCGCTCCATACCATTTAACAGGGGACCACTGTCATTCTGTTCAGCCAAA
>OMLF01050296.1:0-33973 GCA_900302615.1 Holocentrus rufus
AAAACGCTGGCATTTGCCGGTGTATTTTTTTAGGGGAGGACGGGAGCTAAATCGACTTTGCCCGTCTGAAGAGAAGCGGCCGCCAGAGGGAGCCAGAGTCATGCCTCCTGGAGAAAGAATGTGCTCCTTAAATCTGAACAGAGGGGGGAAAGGAACGGGGTTAAAGGAGAAGTTCACCCCAAAAATGAAAATTCGGGCATTATCTTCTCGCCCTCATATCAGTTAAAACACTGGGGAAGTTTGCATGTCAGAGTAACACACAGCGAGTTAAGTGGCGCAGCATCATGAAAGCCTTCTCAAAACACGACTGGAGTGAATTGACACTATTGGTTTAGAGTTTCAAAAAGTCAGAAAAAAATATTACAGTTACTCCAAGAAGCATAATCCAAATGTTCTCTGGCCAAAGGACTGCAGTCTGTATTCAAAAGTCCAATAATTACCCCATTGTCTTGTCCTCACTTGCCCTGCACAGCGCCAATTGTCACTACAGCAGCAAGTAGACGTTGCCCTCAGAAGCTGTTGGGAATATTATAATTATGGTTAGGAGGCGCTTGCACTGAATTACGAAACTGATGTAAATATTCTAAATATTACAGGAGCAGTTCATAATGATGTACATAGTTTCATGCTTTAACCAGTCTTCCAATAAAATGGATGTTTGACATTCATTTACATAATTACTGCCATTTCTATTTTATAAGAAGGTTCACAAATATTTAATTTTGGTTAATCAAATTGCTTAATTTCTGAGTAATGCTGCAGTACTCTAGATTTATAAAGGCTAAAGTCTGCATCAATACATAGAAACCAAACATCGTATATGTTTGAGGAGATGAATCTCGCAATTGTTTTAAAAAATAAAATACTGCCCTGATTTCCAGATTGCAAAAGTAGGCAATCCCTTAAGCATAGCTATTACAATAGAGACCAATCTGGTACACATCTGAAACAAAGTTTTCATCAAAAACAACTCATCATAAAAACCTAAGTTGAGTTCTGGATGCTATCAGTACATTTGGCTTGGATGTAATTTAGTCCAAATAAACCTCCTATGTTTTAACAGAAGAGATGTGCTAAAGTAGGTCACATCCTGCAACGTCTTCATCAACACCAACACTGAAGGCAGATGATTTTTCCTTTATGCTTTGTGATGATGTATGATAGTACCTGGAAAATGGGGCTGATGCTGTGTTCACATTATATGGGAATACTGAACCATCTGAATGACCTGACAGCCCCAAAGCACCAACTTGGAAGTTTTCACACATTTGAAGCCATCAAATGAATTACACTTAACATATGTGCACTTTGTAAATTTATATTTTACAGCAAACCGAGCAGTACATCAACAGCAAATGTAATATCAAGCAAGTAGTTGTGTCCTATCGCCATATTCAAAAGCACAAACAAACCATTCAATACACTTGACTTGATTTTACCTTGCCCTCCAAATTAAAATTAGGTATGTTTCTACCATAGCCTTTCCTCCAAATGATCACACTACCCTTGTCATGTTATGGTGATGTCATTTATTTGCAAGCAGGGTGCTATGGTGCACAGCTTGATGTCTTGTACAATGGAAAACACCACTGTGATTTCTATGTGTCTGTTACAGTAACAGGCCTCTTTATACACTGAGAAATCCATTGGCTCACTTTTATCAACAACACCCTCCTTGGACTGACACTCCCCCTATCTGACACATGTGACAGAAATAACACCGGCTTCCCATAACACTATGTCTGCCTGTCACATCCTGCTAAATGCCCCCAGAGTGCAAACCTTGGTTGGCCACGCTTTATTCCAGTTTGCTCATTGAAATGACTGGAATGGGTTGAAAAAGACTCTCAAACTGGATAATTTTATCTTTGCCTTCAAGGACTCTGTCACAGACATTTACAGGCATAAATGCAACATTTTCTCAGCAATAAGATTACACGTCTTTAGTGCTGCTGTATGTGTCTGTTGTGGGCTATGCTTTAATTGCTTTTAGTGGTGTCCTTGTCCTCAGTGGTATTATTTTTTATGTTTGCTGTCTTGATGCATGCCGATTCAGGTTGTGCGTGTGCTCATTTCCACTCTCTTTCAACAATACTATTCTTGTTTGCTGTTGCCTCCTGCAAGCTGTTAATCTTCTTGTCTTGTTGGCTCATTATTTTTTGCCCTTCTCCCCTGGAGAATTTGGTCTCCATTTTCAAATCGGAGGCCCCTGGTATTATTTAACACCTGAAAGCTGACATGACAAGGTATTTTTCAAGTATTAAGCTTAATCTACCGTCTCATACGAAATAAATGCAGAGTGAGAGCTCGATACTTGACCTTCTTTGTCGGTAGAAACCGATGTTTAATTCCCGTCCAGAAGTCACTTCCTGCCAGTAATACTAAAAAGCCCATTTCTTTCTATTAGCAGTAAATATGTGATGTCCCCATGGGCCAATTTGTTTCATAGCCACTAGTCTAATAAAAAAAGAAATTAAAACAATAAATAAATGCATACCGGCATTACTTAATAGGAGCAACTTATAACTAGTTTGGATTCCATTTGCTAACAGAGTGAAATATCACCTCTACATAAATATATTTAAAAAGCTCAATAGGCCAGAAACCTGGACAAAAGATTTCCTCTACTTACCAGGCCCACACTCAGAGAAGCTGAACCTGCAGCCAGATGGGATCAAATGAACTCACCATCAAGAGAATGGGACTCCTAACAGACAGCCTGTGCTTTCACTGACTCTCGCTTGAAAAAGATCCTGCATCGGGCAGCCATGTGATCTTTTGGCACAGATTAACAACATGCTCCAGAGTTTGGCCTAGTTCTTATGGTAAGACTGCCAAAGCAAAACACTGAAACAGGTAAGACAGCACATTTTTGGAATGCACATTTTTTGTAATCAAGTACGCCCCGCAAATATCAAATGGGATGTATTTCTAAATGTTGTCATTGGCTTATCTTTCTGTTTCTATTGTCAGATAACTGCATGGCCATAAAAAGTGATTTCATTCAGGCTCTCAAAATAATAACAGCCCACGAATTATGTCACATTGTTGTGATTTCAAAAAGATAGCTAACAAGCTAGCCACTTATCAGGTATGTAGGTCTCATCAAGTCGTGCTGTTCAGTGCATTTCAGTAGTTATTTTGTAATGAAATGTAATTTAATAAATACCCACTTTCCCTCAACCTCAACCAAGTGATAGTGAAGTGATGTTAAATGTTGAGGTGCGCCATGCTTGGTTCTTCAGTTGACAGAAAAGCTGTTGAGGAGTTAGACAGTGCTGCCAACTCTCTCTCTCATGGAAAGTATTTTGGCTCAAAAGGAGGTACGTTCGGGGCCCTGTTGGGGGAGGCACTGGCATCTCTCTTCTGCAGTGGGTTTCTCCTTAAACGATCACGTGAATGTCACTGCAGAAGGGATTATTCAAGAAAGAAGTCACAAAGTGCTAAAATGTGTTTGAGCAATGAAATACTCTTTAATAGTGTTTTACAGTGGACTTTGTTCTTTAAGGTCATACATGGACAAAGAGGTGAGGAAAAATTCTGCTTCAGTAGGAAAAGACAGAAAACATGAAATTTAACATTGATGTAGCAACCTTTTTAATAGCTATACCTTTACATTTGCATCCCCTCCATTTCTAGACATACACATGGCAAGTGCAGACAAAACGGAGGTAACCACTTGCTGCATGAACTAGATAGACCAGCTATATTAAAGGCTACCTTGTGAATCAGTAGGCACATCTAAACCTCCTTGCATGACACAGATCCTCTCTTAAATGGTTTGTGTACAATGGCAGTGAATAGCCTGCAGATACCTAACACCCCCTTAAAGGCTATTAAGTGTCAAGTGTCCCCTCTCGCAGTCAGGCTCAAAGGATCGATATTTCCCCAAAAAGCCTATCTGCACAATGGGGTGCACATTCTGATGTCACAGCCAACTCCTGAGCTGGTGATAGCGGTACACCCCTCGGATATCAATCTCAATTTGTGGCCCATTCCGCCCACTCCTGTACTTAGCTCCCAGCATCCCATGCGTCTTCCTTTTTAAAGAGTACAGCAGGCTGCCAGACAGCATGTTGTGCAGTCAGTAAACAGACCGAATGGGAATGGGAAGACTCCTCTCAATGAGTTTACCGAGCATGACTTATACTAATCTGCAGACTTAATTAAGTCTCGTCAGGACATCAGAGCTCGCTACTGCCTGGTTCTGTGTGAGGGGATTGCAGCGCAGGCAGATGACAGAGATAAGTGTGCTCATTAGGCACAAAGCCTGCGCTGAAGAAAAACTCACCATGCCCCGCTAATGGAAACACGCTAGTCTGTCATTAGAGTGTGCTGCGATGCAGGCTGGGAGAAGTCAGGAGGTCAAGAGGTAACCAGGCAGGATTTATGGCTGACAGAAAGATGGTACTAGCAAGGTCAGACATTATTTTCTCTATTTATACCATCTCGACTGACCTTCTATCCGATGATCCTATTAATCAGTCAACGGGTGTTGAATTAAACTATAATATCCGAACAGGACTGAGTGTGAAACATCTACAAATCAGTACCTTTTGAAATACAGTTTTACCATTAGGGTTTGAGAATCCATTGTGTTCATTTAGTAAAAAAAATATTTTACTGTATTTTATTTATTGGCAAGTATTGCTTATTTGGATAGTTTTTTCTGTTTTTATTTATTTATATGACTGACAGAGTTAAATGTGTGTTTGTGTGTGTCCCAATCTATCTCAATTTGTACTCACACTAAAAAAAAAAAAATAAAAAAAAATAAAAATAAAAAAACATTGTTCAATCATCTAGGGGGGCTCAAGTGATCCTAACCTCCCAATGAATTTATATTACTGCAAGAGCATCTCTCCACATGAATAGCCCACAACAAAAAAATTTAATTACTAGTTCAGTGCCAATTTGACAAACAAAGCCTCTGACCACTGCAAATACACAGCGTGCCCTTTATATTTTAATATGAAACCACTCCAGCTGCAGATGGGCTCCACTTGTTAAGAAGTAATTTTCCCAGTCATCCTCTGATGTATTCCTTTTGTCAAATCCCTATTTAATAAGCAACCAGGCTCACAACAAAACAAGTCAGCTTCCATTAACACTTTGCTCCAGTCAAGGAAGCATCTTTTCCCAAGGTTACTGAGAAGATGCTGAATTTAGATCACATTCCCAGCCAAGGCTACAGAGGGAGGTATGGCGCACTGTGTCCTGTTTTATTTTATTTATTTATTTTTTGGCTCTGTGAGATGGCCTAGTAATAGGGTTACAAGGCTGTATTGCTTGTTGTAATCCACTAGATTCAATGTAATAAAGCCAAGCTCTTCATAAATTGAGGCTTCCGGGGAGAGGGAGTGCTCTTTTCACACTGTGCACATTCTATACATCATCTTTATCAGCCTTTCTTTTTATTGCAGCTCCAGCTTGGTATAAAAGCTCCATGGGGAATTGGATTTATGTCTGCTTGGATGGGTCATGCCTGTCAGCGTGGGGCAAGGAGTCCCATAGTCCCTGAAAATGGGCTGTTAAGACTTCATTACAGGTTCAGATCCCATGTGGGGACAGTCTCTCAAAAGGTCACTGACCTGGAATGGCACAGGGCGATGCCTGTTTTGCTATGAAAAATGAAATAAATGCATTTTCCGACACTGCCAGACGCATAAACTAAAAATAAACACATAAAATGTTTGAGCAACAGATATTTTGTCTTCCGTTCAGTACTCATCCACCCTGTTGGATTATCTCAAAATGGTTGCACCCATGAGACCCAAAATCTGTTTTGTTTTGCTGTAGAATTTCCTCTTATGTCATTCCAGACGTGCAGTTCCCTTCCTCTGCAAGCCTCGCTGTGCCAGGAGTGTGAGTTGCTTAGTGACTCAGGCATTGTGATCGGAAATATAAGCCTGGTTGTGTTTTTATGGCACTTGCTGCCTTCTCTTTATGATACACTGACATCTATCTGCGAGCTTCACACACACACTGTTGCCCAGAGCCTGTTTAATATATTAGGTATTGCAAAAATAAAGAGGATGTGACCTTGACTACAAAAGCATGCAAACACAATCTGGTACGCATGTGTATGCAATGCATGGCATATTGTGACTCATATGTTTGTACGTATTTGCTGTGTTTCTTCTGACAGGAACTGCCAACTGCACTGTATGCTATAGTCGAGTGTATATATTTGTGTGTGTATGTGTGTGTGCACTTATTTTATTGAGTCAATCTGTGTGTCAAAGTTTGATGAGCAAGTGAGCGCTCACTAGGTAGTGCATGTGGGAGGTGTGGGGGCGGAGCGGGGGCTATACGCCAGCGCCGCGCCTGCATAGGTTTACTTCCCCAAAGCCTGTGGAAGGACGACGGCAGGAGAGCGCGGAGTTGACGAACTGCCGGCCGCGACAGCAAGAAGTAGAGCGGCGGGTTCCAGCATGGTGCCAGACACACTAACAAAATGGCCGACAGGGACGCCACCTCCCACATCAGGGACACCTCTGCCTCCTCATCTTGCCTGGGCGACAAAGTTGACAAATATGATGGAGACACAGTTGAGCCAAGGACTGAAGATAGCCCACGCATTTTTCCGCTAACGGGAGAAGCTGCAGAGATAACATAAGGTGACATAACATTGACAAACTCAAGTATATAATAAGGCAGCCAGCTAATTGCAAAAACCACTGTTGACCCAATGAGCAGAGCGGTGGCTTTTTTGTTGCGTCGGTCGGCGGCGAGGGTGCCCCTGCAGCAGTTGAGGTGGGAAATGATGAGGCCACAGTTGATGGCAATGCAGAGGAGAGGCGCCACGTAGTAAACCAGGAAGGCAGGGACCAGGAAGCCCAGCCACTCATTCCGGCCTACTGACCACGTACAGCTGCCATCGAAGTGGATGTAGGTGACCTTTGGTACTGCCATGGTTACCGAGACCAGCCAAATAACCACCACTGTGGCTAAGCTGTGAGAGGGAGATAGGTTGTCATCAAGGTCGGTCATTTCTACGCCAGCATATTATGTAGGCTATCTGACTATTCTCTCTGATGCAGCATTTGGAACTTCTCCAACAGATCAAGGCAATGGTCCGATTCTTTGAAAATCTGTGCAGGAATTTAAGCAACATTCTACATCTTGAGTAATCTGCTCTCTGCTGCTACATTTTAAATTGTCTATCCTCTTTTGATTCATAATTTATCAAGATACTCAGGCACGTCTATATTAGACCAAAGGAAATCATTGAAGTAACTGAGACATTTGTGTTTCCTTCTGTTTTGTTGTTTTCCCAGCATTACAAGGTGTCATCACGACTATTTTCACAGTAGGGAAATGCTACCTGTGGCATATTTAAGCTTTCGACAAAAACCCACCTCCAGTTAGCAAGTGATACTCACACTTGTGTTGGGCTAGCAGGCGCTCTCACCGGTAGTGCGACAATGCGATACCTCAGCAGTGACAGCGCCGCCAGGCTGAACACATCCACACCTGCCGTCAACGAGGTCATGAACCCCACCAGGACGCAGATCCCACCCCCGAGCTGCCAGTTCTGGGAGCTGGCACTCAGAAGAACGCAGGGCAGGGTGAGTAGTGCGCCCAGGTCCGCCAGGCTGAGGTTGAGAAGCAGGACAGAGCTGGGTTTGGAGCGACGCCGGGGATTGGTCATCAGCACCAGCCACATGAGGAGGTGACCTCCGACCCCTACCAGGAGGGAAAGCACACTGACCAGCGGCAGCACCAGGGTGAAGGAGATGGTGGTGTTGGTGGAGACGGTGTTGAAGAGCAGGTTGACTATGGCAGGCATGGTGAGGGAATCTAGCAGATCTGGTAGGACGAGGCAGTGTCAATATAAGATGGGATGAAGACTGAACGAAGATGGCTGAGCAGGTGGAGGAAAGAAAGAGTGCTTGGGACAGATGAATTTCAAATGGATGAATGGGAAGACATCAAGGAAATAGAAATGTTGAGAGGGGAAGGTGAAAGGAGGGCAAAAGATGCAATGGTGGGTGTCAATATGGAGGGTGATGCAGGAGCAATTCAGAGACGAGCAGAGGGAGTGTTCTGGAAAAAGATATTCAGAAGCGAGAAAACGAGAAAATGACTGTGAACTGAAAGGCGAGTGTGTGTGCGTGTGTGTGGAGGGGGGTAGACAAAATCATGAATTTTGAGAGAAACACACGGCGATGTTTTTTTTCCCGATGATTTTGAAAACTCATTTTAATAATTAGCGTGACAATCGGCCCATGTATTATTCATGTAGGCTAATAATGGCACCCTCATTTTCTCAGTGTATTTGGTGAATCACCTGCAATTTAGCACTCACCAGGCCCTCCCTATGACTGACAAGTCTGATGATTCAGACGAGGTGGTTTAGCCCCCTTTTTCTCTCAGGAGATCTCGGCAACAAACAGTGACATCAGCCAGTCAGCTGCAACACGCCACAAATAACACAACTCACCTCGGCAGGCGCAAAGGCATAGGCGGGCGCTTCACACAGATAGAGAAAGACAGCGTGCTCATTCCCAGGGGGATAAACAACGATATAAACTAGTTGTCACAGCGCGCCGAGTGTGTAGAGCAAAAATAAATGTGATGAGAGAGACCGGATCGAGAGCAGACAGCTGACCACCTTGGAGCCACGCAGGTAAACAAGCCCATTATTTGCCTTCAGAGAGAGAGATGACTGGACTACATACGCAGTGACATTTGGGAGGGTTTGTTGTGCTGAATAATTGATTTTAACTCCGTGTCTACGCAAGACGTGCAGCCTGAAAAAATGTGTTGTGATCCCTCTACCCCAAATCTTCAAACAGAAATACAGCTGAATTTCACCAGTGCTATTGATTGCTTGATGGATCTGTTACAACTACGTGCAGCTTATTTATACATTTCTCAGAAAAAACAAACCAAACATTTGTCTCTCTGAGGGAAAACATAAAAATGGGAAAAATAAAAAGCTTTCAAAACAGGCCCTGTAAAGCACCCTAGAACATCGCGCATTCACAAATGTCAATGTTTATAAGACTTTCAAAGGTTAAACAAATTATTGACAACCCTCGAGCCAATTTTATATCACCCAGTCAATACTGCGACACATATTGCCACATACTACCGTGTATAATTTGACAAAAAAAAAATGTCTGGTTAAAGGTGTGTTGTGTGTGTCCCAATTCAAACCTGCCAAGGTTGGATTTGGAGACCACATATGTGGCTCAACAAGGCTGACCCAAAACCCCCCAAACAGCTTAGATATGTACAATTTATCTCTCCAACTTCCCTCCAAATTTTGAGGTCCTCTGTATGATTCCCAAATCCATTTCAAGCAGTTGTCGTTTTCTTCAGTTGTGTTTCATATTCTTCATTAGCTAAAGTTAACTGGCATAATTAGCATAATTAAAAGTTAGCCTTGGTAAAACAGCAATTAAAATGTTGGGTAAAAGCTTCGTCTAACTTCTAACAGGTGTTTCATCTTGTGAGGCTATGCTAGGAGCTGGATCACCCAAGGGAGAATCCTCAGTAGACCGTCCCAATTAGCAATTGTTAGCTAGCTAGACGGTGTAGTGTTCAGTCCTTCAAAGACTTCTGTTCATACCTTTGGACACAGCTTTCAACCTAGGAAATGCACCAGCGCTCCATGCTTTATGCGCGGTACATACAGTACTGGGTATTACACCATCTAGTCCTGTGAGGTTACTTATCGTAACTTTGTAGCAAGAGCGAACAAATAAATGAATGCCTAGCTCTTATTGAAAACCTGGTCCAACACAAGACATTAAGCAGACTAATTATTATCTACTTTTGAGAGAGAGCTTCTCACGATTTACTTTTTGTGATCATCATTTCTAAAAACCTAAACTGTTACTTGTAGCCCTCTAGGTGTGGTCTTTGACCTGTAATTGTAGCACTCCTTTCTGACTAATCATTGTGATTATCGCCACAAAACAGAATTTGACAAGAGTATATTTTCACCCCATTTTTGGCATACACTTATTTACTTACTTAGCACTACTGTTACCTTTTTTAGTATGTTATTCTTACCTTTTAGCCCAGACGTGACCCTGGTTTGACCTGTTTGTTTTTGTGCCTTGATCTGTTTTACTGTGTAAGCTACTGGATGCTGAAATTTCCCTCAGGATGAACAAAGTCTCTCTCTCTCTCTGTCTCTCTCTCTCTCTCTCTCTCTCTCTCTCTCTCTCTCTCAAAATGTCATGAATGGACTTGGATAAAATGTCACGTCAAGTGGACAAAGCGGGTGTGGCTTCTTATCCAAACTCACCTGAACTGAGCAGGTTCACCTACTGTCACAGCAAACTTTGTGTAACTGTAAGAAATAAGAGCGAGTACTGAACAAATATCTTTGTGTGCATATCAGCTAAGAAGAGGCGATAACCACTGGACAAATAGTGCTGATTGGCCACATGATGTTCAAATGCTTACTAGAATTTGAACAAGCATATTCGCATCTCCTGATGAGAAACAAGTTGATGATGGCACATGGATGAAATTAACATCTGACATGTGAAACAAGCATACAGGATTCCTGTGGCCCTTGTGGTTTTGAGAGAAGTAAATGAATGCCTGGAGGTTTTTGAAAATGAGTGTACGACCTTGAAATTGCTTGATGTCTTACTAAACTATACATCAATATTCCTCAGCTGTCTGGCCCTCCTTCTGTCCAGGATCAACACTTCACATCGTGAGGAAAACCCTGTGATGGATATTTGTGGTGTTGCAGCAGTGGTTTTAAAATGAAGGATTGCACTGGGACTTCTAGACTTGACAAGATCATCAGTAAAACATGAGGGCTCTATGATGTTTAAGTTTGACTAATGTCAAGTCTTAAGGCCAAGTCGGACACAAATTTATGGTCTGTACTCTGAAAAAAAAGCAGATTTTTACCCACAGAACCTTTTGCACCAAGTCTGCCACCAATTTATTTGCACCGTTAAGGTCTAGCAGCGTGAGCTTCCATCCAATACAGGCAACGCGTGTGAAAACTGGAGTCTGAATCATGAAAAGAACAGGAAATAAAAAGGAGTGGAATTTGAAAATGGCCTTCAAGCAGCAGTAGTGATGATGAGTTCCATTTTTTCCTCCTGAACATGATGAAAAGACACTGTGTACATCCTGTTATGGTATAAAGAAACACACAGCAAGCACAGGGGGAATTCCAATAGGCTCGTACAAGAGCTGAAGCTGTTTCACCACTGATTCAGGACATATTTTCATATGTCAGTGGGTGACTTTGAGGCATTGCTCCAAATCATTGCCCCTCATAAAAGCAGTGGACCAACTACTGGGAGCCAGTTGACCTCAAACGAGGTTTGGCTTTATGTTTACGGTGAGTAAAGGCCTTTCCAGACTGAGCCCGACACAAATTTGTAGTTTGTACACCATGCCAATTTTGTGTCCTTGAATTCCCAAGTGCAAGTGAAGATGGGAACCCTGTGGTGCATGTTGACAATAGCACAGTGTTGTCGGAGTTACACCACGGCGTGCCATTGAGTTTTGAAAATGCATTTTTACTGTAGCCATGAGATGCATTACTCCAAGTTGTGTCAAAATCTGATCAGCGGTGTCTGAGATATTGTGTGAGGGACAGATGGACAAACAAATGAGCAAACGTTAATTCGTTTGTTCATTTATTCATCCATCTGCCCCTAACACCCAATATGTCAGCCGAGCATAAAATCCCCCTCTTGTTATCATCTTCAGGCGAAAAAATAAATGACGACTTTTCATACCAAGCAAAAGGTCAGCGTGGCAGCTTAGTTGGTGTTTTGCACACATAGTCAGTGGTCTGTGTTGAAAGCGGAGCCGAGCCCAGTCAAGCCTTAACACACGAAAGTGATTAGAGACAAAAGATCTGTTTGAGGAAACTAATTGTTCAGCAGCCTCCAGCCTTACTAAATATTGCTGGTCTAACACTGGATGCTGACGATAGAGCTTTGGATTCTCCTGTCACATGGGTTTTACCCGTGCAGCAGCAGCTGAGTGAGGAGTGACTGAAAAGCAGAAGTGGGAAAAAGTGGGATGAATCGGAAAGATGGAACATGACAGATAAGGACAGGAAGCAGCGAGGAGAGAAGTGATGGGAAAGTATAGACGCGTGGAATGAGCAACAGCAGCTATGCTAATTGTGTGTAATTTTAGGCACACTGACCTCCAGAGGAACTTAGTAGTTTGTGACTAACTGCATGCTATTTCCGGTAGACACTTTCACTCCTTGTGTGGATTTACATGCATCTAGAGCACCAAAATCAATTCATCCAGGCTGTAGTTTTTGGAATCAAGGACTCCCTCTTCACCTGACAGAAAACAAACACAAAAAAATCATGTAGTTCCAAACCAAAAGATTAAATCCAGAAATGCATCAAAGGCAGGATTAACACAGGCACTAAGATTAGATTTCATATCTTTGTAGCACTGCTCTCCTCTCACAACTGTGTGAACAGGGAAAGCCATCAAACTGAGTTGGACTTTTGCCCATTTATACAGGAAAAGCAAAATACATATTCACTTTACAGGTACTTTACTTGTAGCATAATGATGTACAGTAGACTGAGCCAGACAGTAGCAGTATTCTGTTACCGGCTCCTGTTGCATTGGAGAATGTTGCACATACTTTATATATCTATTATTCTATTTATCCTGTTGTACTTGTAGCATAATGCACATATTCTACATATTTACATACTTCATACTGGCTTATTATTTATGGTTGATACATATTGTAGGATAGTGTACATATTTTTTACAAAGTTTTACATTCTCTAACATCTTATTTCCTATTTCTATTTAGTATAGTATAGTATACATGATATATATTATAATATGGTGTACATATATTTTGACATATTTTTGCATATTCTCTAATATAATTCCTTCTATTCTACTCCTTCTATTTAATGTCCACAGGGATCAAATTCTGACTCAAATACTTTATTTTATAGCCCACTCAGATACCCAATGTGTAAGTTCTGCCATATAAGACAATACAATGCGGCATAAAGTTTGCATAGGCATAGGAAACTATTTGTCAGTCAATTTTGTCTACTCCTTACCTGACACTATCTGAGCAGTAGTGCTATAGCAAATCTGGCCATCAGGGTTCAAACAGAGGCTAAAACAGATTCTAAAACCCAAGTGGGTTAAAACCAACGCCCAATTATGGGCAGTAACTATTAGAGCCAGACTTGGACTGAATATAAAGAAAACACAGAGTGGTCTGAGGCAGCAGCCAGTGCCAGAAGCCAGCCCTGCTGAGAGGGAGGGATAGAGGCTGTTAAATGTATGTGCCACACTTACTATGAACAGTGACCCGCTCCAGGGAAAAGCCATCCATTCACCATGGGCTGATGTGCCGCATAAAGAGGGGAAAGAGAGGGCACACACCTGCGCCCCTGCCTTATATCCTCCCCCTCTTGACTTCCCACGCTGTCTTTCAACCACTCACGCACACACAGACACACGCATACACACACATTTTTTTTTTTTTCCCTTTCCCTCTATGCAAGCAAAGAGACAGGGTAATGAGACGAGATGCCAATTCAATACTCTCTGTCTATCTTCATTTTAGAGCTTGAGTGCTTTTTCCCTGATAATTCACCTCCTCTCCATCCGCCCTGGTTACCTCAGCACCCCCACTCCACTTTAGGCATTTGCTGTCTGAAAAATATCTCACTGCCACCAAATCCAGTACTCCCACGTCACCTCCAACACTGACCTCTCTTTCACTGGACACACAAGAAAACTCATACATTAAAGCACCAATGCAAACATTATATACACACACATAAACACATGCAAACACATACATTTTTATGACTGTATGTGGGAATATTTAATGACTACATTCACTCCATAACCCTCAAACCTAGTCTCAACCTGCTCCAGTATTTTCTTAAACTTAACCCTCACCCCAAAATTTCCACTTAAGTAGCTTCAAAGATATATTAAAACAAATTCTTTCCATACTGTATGATAATGTCACAAATCTGCTGGTTGCCATGCTTGCCATGGATGAAGCTACATCACACTTATATTGAGTGAAATATTCAAAGCCAAGATGCCATTGTTTTATGACTGCAGCATTACATCAAATAGAAAATATCTAGATGCCTTGTGCATAATTTTATACACATTTCCCTGGATGCCTTGGAATCTCCACTAGAATCTGAAATACTGTGGGTTTGAACAAAGCTCAGCCATGCAGTATGCATTTGTAATGACGAACCCACTAATGGGACGGGCAGGGCTGAAGAGGCTAAATAGGGGAACTAGCAAAATATTCTTCCCTGTTATCCTTGTGAGGATATTTTGACCTCATAAGTATAGAAACACACATTTAGACCAACGTGCACATGTAAACATACGCACAAGCACACACACATACACATTTTTTTGAGCCTTACTAATCCAGTGGCAAGAGGGGGTATTATGAGATTCACTTGTTGTTAGGGCGACCTTTGAGAAAACAAACAGGAATGGAGGAGAGGCAGCGCGAGGGGGAATAGGGCAAGAGAGCAGAAGAAAGAGAAAGGTAGATAGAGGGATCAGGACACGGGGCCTGTGTGGAAAGATATCCAGCACGCCTCTTCAGATCATGAGGATGGAGGCAAACAGAAGAGAAAGCCTTGAATAAACCTGAGAGGGAAAAACACAGTGACAGCTGCGTCGGTGGAAGTGTCCGAGTCATGTCAGGTTCACGATGGAGTCAGAGGAATCCGTCAAGTGGGTGGTGGCTGATTGCGTCAAGCGGCTGATTATTTTAAAGGGGATACAAATGTGTTACCTAACCTGTCGCAGGTGCATAGAGGCAGTAAAGGTTATGGATTTACCGGATCATTTGAAGCCCCAGTAGCTGCTTCCAAGCTGGGCTGCGGTGGAGGCAAACCCAATCAAACTTAATTTACTTTGCTTTTATGTTTGTGTCGTGGAGTTTACCCAGGGTGATAGAAATCTATTTCATCTAATTAGTCACAATAGTAGCAAACTGATGTGAGGATGGAGTGTTTCAGGGGAAAAAGTGAATGCTTTTCTGAAAACATGGTTGTTGTTGTTTGTTTCCACTGGTGTTTATTTTATTTTTTTACTTTTTTTGCCCGATGATCCTGTAGTTGAAAGTTTACCCAACTTTCTTTAAATTTATTTTTACCACTACACCACTACTGTTTCCAAGGTGACACCTACTGTTCTGTGTTCCACCTAAAACGATCAATATACACAATATGGCCTTAAATATCTCTTAAAGGAGCAGTTCACCCCAAATCCAAAAAAGATCATTTCCCGGTTTAACCTTAGTGCCAAAGAAAACTGGCAAACTGCATCTGCCTGCCCCTAGCAAGTAAGAATTAGAGGCGGATAGATACACTTTGCAGCGTTCTTTGGCAGGAAAATAGTTCCCAGTGAAACTCTGAAAATAGTTCCCACTGAAACAACTACACTGGTTGGTGTATACAGGCAAAGTGTAAGTGCTGGAACAGTTGCTTAAAGTATTTTTTTTTTTTTTGCTAGTGTCACTGTATTGACATGAAGATCCACAAAGACCCATAATCAAGCGCCAAACAGAGACTGACTGTTTTTTGGCATCATGTATTTTCAATATTATATCCGCACTAAGCTGCAGATGGATAAACAACAACAATATATGTATATATATATATATATATATATATACATATATGCTTGGAATAACCAGCCTCATTTGTCAAGCTGTTCCACCTGTTTTTGTGGGGCTCAGTAGGTACACGGTGCAGCACACCGGCTCGTATAAACTTATTACCAGCCTTCTGCTGTTGACACCGCGAGTCAAGTGGCTTGCTGCTGACCCATCTGCTGGTGCTGAACACGCCTGACTCACACCGACACATTAACACACACACCCACGCAACACTCCAGCCCGCTTAGAGAGGGGGGGGGGGGACAGGAAAACACACTCCACTCCAAACAGATATACATGAATGAGTTTGCGTACATGCAGATAATGGACCCACACCCTGACATGGATCTTGGATGAATGAGCTGGCATGCATCCAGATAGCCTAAACGGCGCTCTATAGCGCACACACACACACACACACACATAAACAGTTGTTGTGTTTATACATGCATGAACCATGTATGGTTGGATGGAAGAAGTGAATCACATTCAGCTAAGCATATGGTGCAGGACTGTGCATAGGAGAGAGAGAGAGAGAGAGAGAAACCAAGCTTAACCAAGCACATCCAGCAAACTAATGAATGTGATTGCTCAACACTCCTGACTGTGTTTTGTCCTGACAGCCTGCAAGATGAGTCGGCTTTATGGAGGGAATTAAAAGCTTCTCACGTCAGAAGGCAAACACGCTCAATCCTTGTTTGTTAAAGCTGACCTAAGCTTACCTCAGCCCACCTGAGTGCATACAGTACGAGTGTGAGAGAGGAAGAGGGAACAGTGCTATGTGTACACTGTGTGGGCGTGTTGTTTGCATGCCAGGGATGGCAGCAATTAAGGAGCATGTTTATACCGTCAATTAAGTGCTGATGTCCCTCATTAGGAAGCCCCGTCTAGATCCGCCAGCTCAGTTCTCCTGAGGCGGCCATATTCAAATGATCTCATCTGCTAAATCAAAAATCACAACGGCAGTATCATCATGCATCGTCATGCTTCATTAACGAAGAGACACCGATTGCTGCTTCAATTAATTTGTGGTTAATCATTGACAGTGCATGAGCTGTGGGTGGGACAGGTGAGCAGGCGGGTTCAGACTGAGACCAGAGCTCAGTCTCTACTGCCCCCTTGTGCTGAAAACCAGGAGCACTCCGTCTTGAGAGAGAGAGAGAGTCTCCGTGATTAAGTCATTACAGACAGGTGGTTAAAACTGTGACAGCTCCTGAGACTGAGTCACCATCAGTGTCACATAAGAGAAAGTGAAATGTTATTCTGTGCCTTATGAGGCTCGTTTAAAGCCCACATTTGTACACCTAGATTGTCATCTGAAAACTCGTCTCTTCGAGAAACACTTTCATCTACTCTGAGAAAGTCTTGCTTAAGGAAACTTTTCTCCCCAGCTCTTATTTGCCCTTCCCTTCTCTGTCAAAAATGATCGTTCCAAAAACACAGGGGAATTCTGTTGCATCACTTGTGGGGGCTCTTGAAAACTTATGGATTAAATCTTATTCTACAGCTGTAGACTTGTATCAGTTGAATCCTTGAATGTAAAAGTACTATAGCATAATATGCATAAGCATTACTGGGGAAATATTAAACCGTTACAACAATCCAGTTCCTCTTGTAAAGTCAATTTTTATTTATTCTGATTCATAGAAGCATTTTTAGAAAATATACTCATTTTCAGGCCTGTAAAATCAGATTAAAACTGTAAGTGATCCACTGACTGACTGAACTCAATACTCTTACAGACTGGGAATGGTAAGTGCATGATACACATTTCTCACTTTTCATTGTCAGCATACACCAAAAGCATACTTACAACACACTTATCAAATTAATCATATATTACCACAAATAAAAACATGATTGTTAACTGTTAGAGTTACCACAATGGTTAGTGCAGTTAGCGGATTTATATTCAATATTTACATATTCCATTAGAATAAATACAAACTCACTCTTACAGCTGCAGAGTCACAGATTGTCAGTAAAAGACAGGGAGGGGATCAGACACATGGAATAGTTTCAATATTAAATGATTTTTCACATTAAGAAATGCATAAAACAACGGTTCATGGGCATCCTGGGGAAATGTACTATTGTGTGCGTGTCTCCACAAAAGGTAATTATGTAGGTAAGGGATCCCTTATGCCTGAGAAAAAACATAGCAAGTGCAACCAACTAAAAACGTAAAGCATACATGCACGTTCAGCAACAAATGTCTACATGTATCAAAAACAAAAACCACCACTGGATCTCTGACAGTTGAGTCCGCACAGTTTTTAAAAGCTCGTCTCTGTCCAGTCCTCTGTCTTGCAGTACTCCTTCCCCGTCACGCTTCTCCTCGACCACTGGTAATGTCATAACACATCTCTGTTACCAAGCTGGGGGCTGTCGTGACCTAAACAAACAAACACAGTTTATTGTCAACGCTTTCTTTCAGGCCTGCTCAACCTCGAATTCACAGCAGAAAGGCTTCGCCGTGACACGAAACACTTTCGGAGACACAATTCTTATACCTCTGACATTCAGATTACATTACAGCTTATCTACAACTTAGCCAGAGAGGACACAGACAGCCACTTGGGTTTCACACAGTCTAATATAATTGGCTTTTATGCCTCCATTTGTGACATGTGGGCCCTTTTATCATTTTCACAATGATGGTAATTGAGTCCCCTGAAGCAGATTTTTGATATATAGTTCCATATTACAGAGGTAATTGGCAGCAGTTTTGCCATGTCATCACTGCCCGCCGAATACCACTGCCTCGGGGTTTCCATCTTGAATGCCAAATGGTTCAGCGTAGAAAGCAGTGATGAATCAGCTAAACATGGCTGCCAATTATCTCAATAATGGAACATGGTATCAAAAAGGAATCAGCTCCAATTAAAGTAGCAGTGGTAAAGGGCCCTCATTCCAAAAGTGAATTTTTCTTCCAATTGCTCGCTTATTCATACAACATCCAATCTGGCTGCCAAATGCAATGTAACTTATTTGAAACGCGGCCAAATTATGGTATTTCTTTCACTGGTCGGCCATTTCTAAGAGAGGAGCAAGGGTGCATTCAATATGAACGGTATGCATCCAAAACATGGCATTCATATCGTGCATATGTGCATAGTCGGGGTAGAGAGAAACAGATACATACACCTGGTCCCAGCAGGGTAGTCCAGAGATCTGTTTCTGTACTGGGGGAAGCAGAGCTTTTTCACAGGGTATTTGCGATCTGAGGACCTCTCCAGATCACTGGGGCTGTCCTGTTCCATGCCTGAGGGGAAATGGCATGTGACAAACACACACACACACACACACATAGCGGGGTATGGGAGTTCAGAAGGGGTGGCTGGAATGACGAAGTGCTATGGTGCATAGCCAGAAAGCTCTACAGGCCTGGGAACACATAAACTAAAAGACTGACTTTTTGACACACAGTGTTTTTCATATGAGAATATATAACAAAGGCATCGTGCCAGTGCTATATATTATGAACAAAACAAGGAGAGGGAGGTATCACAGATCATGGCCTTGTCTGTACTAAGCTGGGTAAACTTGAAAACACTGTTTTGGGGTCCACACTGAAACACTCCACAATGTTTAAAGTCCATATCAAATATGCGCAGGCCCACACACATGGTCTGCACATGCTCAATACTAGACTACGCCCTAGATCACACGACAATCAACAAGCTTAGTTTTCCCTGTCCAAACTACAATGCCAGACCAACATTTAGAAACGTTTTTGCAAAGTGAAGAACACCAGCTTAGTGTGGACAGAAGGTAAAAACTAAAAAAAAACAAAACAAAAGATGCATTATCAAATTCACCCAACTTAGTGTGAACATGGACTAAGATGTGTGATACATGGCTGAAAACAGTGTAAGCCTTCATATCATACAGTGTGCACTATACATACATATAGGATGTGCACATTGACTCAAAGGCATGCAGTAAAGACACTGAAAAGCACACCGAGTAAATGCAGTGTCAGACTTACCTATATCAAATGAGTTGGCTTTCCTGTTGCGTTGTGATGTTGCTGGAAATCCATTAGTTCCTTCTTCCTCATCTGAATGATGAAATAATAATTATATGACAGTTAGTTCCAATCAAATGAACTATTTGGACAAGAGGCATTCCATGAGGGCTTGGACATTTTACTATTATGTATCACTCTGCTTTACAAGTGTTCTGTGGTCTAATAACCGATAATAAAATCAATGGCCATAATCTGCATTGTAACAATCATTGCATGTCACTGTATATGACTCCAAGTGTGTAATGTATAGATCTACACAGTAGCAAGCTAGCTGGCAGTTGGGAAATTGTTTATGTTGCTTAGCAACAATTCAGTTACTTGAATTCTGACAGAAATATGTGTGTTGGCGGAGGCAAATAAATAAATAAAATAAATAAATCATAATCTGTTGTGGTGATATACATTATAACAGCACGACCTCAAGTGTGATATTGCTTAATCATCACTTGTATAGTAGACTGTAGTATAGTAGGCTGACATCATCAAAGCCACACTCTACCTCATATTTATTGTCATTTGTTATCATCACAGCAATCAAATGCCATTTTTGTCTTCATCTTCAACATCATCATTTTCACAATTTTCCATATCATTAAAATAATAATCGGTGACATTTGTATAATAAATGACAGTTCTGCTACCCTCTCCCAATGACTGATATAAAACAACAGTGATTCATCTCATATTCCATTCATAAAAGCTTTTACATTTTCTATTCCAAACACCTGGTGTCTGATAGAAATTCTCTAGTGTACAGAAAGTGATGAGTTTAGGTTTCTGGCAGAACCAGCAGCAGTTTGTTTGAAATAAACAGAAGAAAAATTACATAGTTAGGAAGAGCAACTATGGCCATCATAGCTGAACAAAGAAAGAATGGCACCTTCAGAAATTCAAACTTCATGCCTGTGCCTATTCTAACAGTACCTTCAGCAGCAGCTGGATCTCCTGATTCTAGCCCAGGTTTGGCAGATGCTGGGGGCACAGAGGGCGGACTTTTCCTTTCACTGGTCTCCTCTTCTTCAATGACCAGAGAAGTGGAACATTCAAAACCAGGTTTGGCAGGAGGCAGGCTCTTCTTGTCATTGGTTGGCTCTTCGTCTGGTGTGACAGGGGAGGTTTTGGGAGAGCTCTTTGCCTTTTCTGGGGAGGTCGTGTCTCTTGATAGTTCTAGGCTGGGCTGAGAGACGTACACAGCATTTGGTTATTTGATGTATGAAAGTTTTCTCTGTAGTGTTTCTCATAATGTAGACATACCTTATTGGGGATAGGAGGACGCTGGCCCTCTGGCCCTCTTGCTCGCTTTCTTTCACTTTGGTCCTCTTCCCTTTCTCCATCTTGCCTTCCTGCATCTTCTGTTAAAACAAAAACATACTTGCTCAAGATAAAAGCCAAGCTATATTTGAACTTTGAAAAGAAGACACAAAAGCTCTTGAGCAGAAATAAGTATGCTGGTATGTAATGAAAGCACAGATTTTTATGGGCCTTCCTTGCCTTCCTTGAATTGTAAATCTGAGCATTGGCTGGATGAAAATAGTGACTGAAATCATTGCCAAACATATTCCAGGCTGACAGTGTCATGTTATAGCAGCTGGTGGCAATAGCTGAGTTTTTCAATTCATAAGGGACCAAACATTCAATCACGATGGAGGAGCTCCACTTCAAACACCTAGCATCATAGGTCCAGGTGGTGTTATACTGCCTGTATACTCTGTGAGCCTTTTCTTCCAGAAGGATAAAAAGCCATATTCATACAGAGGGAAGCCAAGCAAAATCAGTGACAACCCATTTCTAAAATCATTAGAGGGAATGAACAAAATAAGCTATCTTCAAAAACATTTTTTGCAGTCCAAATGTTGTAGCTAAGTTTTGAGCCACGAGATATAACTGCGTCATCCTTCTTTTTTGCCTTCCTACACTGGTACCCTGTATGTTTTAAAATTGATCTGAAGATTTTTATAACCACTTTATGACATAGCTGGGTCTGGCCTCTGGCTGTTTTACTGATCTTTTAATTCCCTTTGAGCCAGGGTACAGTCTATGCCTCTGTGAGTGATGCATTTTTCCTCGTTACAAAGTCTAGACTGAAAACTGAAGATAATGGCCCTTTCTCTGTAGAGGCCACTACGGTCTGGAATAACATACCTATGGGAATTAGGCTTGCCAAATCACTGTCTTTTAAATCTCTCATAAAACTTACTTTGACAGACTTGCCGATCTTTGTAATATTTTAATGGGTTTATATGGGTTTTTGTAATTCTTTTGAGGTTTCTTTTTCCAGTGTTAATGAGATTAGATTTTCTGTACATTCTTTATTTAATGGAAAGCACTTTATGATATTACAAACAAAATTCTTTGTTTCATTTTTTGTTGTACCATGGTCATTTATCATACCATAGGGTCCAACAGGTACACCAACTTGTAGACCAATATTATCAGATGACATTGGCCTTCTATAGATGCATCTCTGCTGCTGACATGCACCATTACTGTCACACTAAGACTTACTTTCATTATTACCAATTAAGGGCTCCAACAGTAAATATCATCAAAGGTACTACTTGTGGTATCTTAATATCAGTAAGTCATCACCATGTTTGAAACATTAGTGTAATTACTAAACTGCAAGACCATCAGCTGTCAATATTCTCCACTGACTGTCACGCATTTGTGGTAATTATGCCAAGGTATCACACTTCATTTGACTATGACAAATTGATGGCCACAAATGCTACACTCAGCACCTTTAACACAAACTCAGTAATTGCTATCCAAGTTGTAGTACCTAAACTCTCCTGCAGGTGTCTCTGCCTCATGGTAGCCAGACTAGGCTTGCAGCTCTGTGGTGGTGGTTCTGGCCTCTGCCCATAGGAGGCTCCGCCGCTACCGCCACTCTGTCCGTCTTCCTCCATCTCTGTCCTTGAGTCTGTCAGGGGTACAATTCTCTCCTGTCTGCCCGCTTCCGGCTGTCTGTCCGTCTGCCGGTCGGACGAGACCACGTGGCCGTTGGTTTGGGGGTCTAATGAAGTATCTGGGGTGCCGGTTGATCTGTCAATGTCTTGGTCCGTCAGTTTAGTGTCACAGGTGCTGCTGGCATCTGAGTCCTCGATTTCAGCCCCGATGCAGCTGTACACCATACTAACAAGGTCTGTGGACTGAGATAGAGGGAGTGAGAGAGGGAGAGCAAGATAAATACATAAGATAAGAGGTTCTCAAATGTTTTTATGTCAAGAACCCCCCACACACTCAGACATAGATTTGACCCCACAATTGTTAAAATTTTGTCCCCCACAAGGTAAGCTATGTATTGCTGTACTATTGGACTGTATTGCTTTCTACACTGGATGTGGGGAGATGATAGTGGTACAGGTGAAACATATGATGAAAATTGGAAATAATTTCTAGTGAAATGAACTGAAACGAGTGAACACTATTCCTCATTTTGCTGTCCTCAAATCCTCTCAAGGATCACTGGGCCTCCACAAACCCTTCTTTGAGGACTACAGTATTAAGATTTTAAACAATTTGTTTATGTGCTTGCAGAGAGATTGAAAATAGGTCATATCATCTTCCACTCTGTGTGACACCTCAGAAAACAAAGACAAACCTCACACAGAAGAGAATAGCAGGTGGTGGTCACAGCATGCTACAATGCATTGTGTAGTGCTGTGTTGAACTGTAGGAAGTCGAAACAGGATACTTGCTATTTTGATCCCTATTTAGGAGTTGGATTGGGTCTAAACAAGTCAAACGCTACAGATAAATGACACTTTTTAGTTTATTTTTTCAGTTTGCAGTAGCAGATGGGTGTGTTTTGCCACAGATGAAAAACAGAATGAGTGCCAAAAGGTTTAAACTGTTTTGAAGTCCATCACTGTGTAATGTGTCTTGACGGTTTGCACCCCACCCATCTGGTGCTCCAATCAGATTCCAAAAAACATAGTTAACTATTCGGAAACAGTTTTTCTTAATATTTTTTGTGATACTCTTTTGACCCTCAAAGCGTAATTGCACGCCTTCCACAGAGGGGTCAAAGGTCAGGTTCAGCTACAGAGCAGCGGCTCTGGAGTTGGTAGTGATTCAATGTCTTGCTATAGGACACTTCTGCAGTGAGGATGTTTGCTGCCACAAGGGTTTGAACCTGAGAATTCTACTTGAAGGATGATGTAAATGCAAAATCCTGCTGACAACAGACCTACAGGTCCATGAAGGATTGTGCCATTAGTCCATACCTGTCTCTGGATGAGGCAGGGGGGGCTGGCACCCCTCATCCCATGCATCGGCAAGCCCGATGTTGGTCGAGGCGAAGGCATGGTCCCATTTGCTCCTGGAACTGCAGCCTCTGCCCTCCCGGGATCCTTGGGGTGTTGAATCATCGAGTAGACGTTCTCAGAGGCGCTGCTGAAAACAGGCAGGCAGGCAGATGAACACAGAAGTGTCGGTGTGTGTGACTCATCGTTGTTCGCATGCAACTTCTAGTCCCCTGCTGTGCCTCAGGCTTGACCTGAGACACCCGGGTACAGGTGAGTCAGCTGGTGGGAGATACAGCTTGCGCACAAACCGACTTCCTCTTGCTGGAATACTAATAACTAATACAGTATACAGCATGTACTGCCTATGCAACCAATATGTAAATGCTGCTGTCCATTAAGACACATCAGGGCTAAGGCACTGTTACTCTGTCCTGTCATTCTAGAAAGAGAAAGGATATGTATGTGGAAGGCAGACAAGTGAAAGCACTGACAAACTACTGTATAGTGAGGATTATAGTTTAACAACATAATCTTAAGGTGAAAGTTGCTAAAAAAGCTTTTTTATCTTTCCATGACCAGCCAGGAGATCAGTCAGCCATTCCTTTATGTCTTCTCTGTTCAATTGCTATAAATCTTGACCTGTGTCTAAGTCGCAGATTCAGCAAGGTTTTCAAATGGAAGAGGTGACTTCATCATCCTTTTTTATACTTCCCACACTTCCGGTAACTTCAATTTGTTAACACCTTTGTCAGTTGAAACACGTAGTTCTCTCTAAGTGTCTTTTTGTCCTCCATTTTTAAGCTTTGTAACCCCTTTTTATGCTCGCAACCAAGAGTGCCTCCTGAGTGCTACTCTCTCCCCTCGTTTATTAATCTGCGTACTTTCCTTTTTTTTGTGTAGTTTGCCACGTACTGTACTTTTCCTCTTTGGACTTATGACTATGGGGCCATTATATAAGACCACCTTTAATGTATGCAGTGCCAGAAATTCAAAGCAAAGGGGGAAAAAAAAGTTTGTGATGGGGAAAGATTTTCTTGCATTAAAATATTTATGAATCCATGCAGTGACGCTAATGCCCTGCACTGGATTAATCTGACTACAGTCTCTTCCCGGCGCCTCCACTTTCTACTTACTCTGTGTCCTGATTGGAGATGGTGGAGTTGCGGTTCTTGCGGAAGCCAGAGAAAATAGACAACACGCTGCGCCTCTTCTTCCTCCTCAGTGACTGGGCCTGATGGAGCGATGACAGCTGACTAAGAGGGGAGGTGTGGGGGGAAGACAGATAGAGGGAGAGATTAGAGAAAGAGAGAGAAGAGGGTGGGAGGGACACAGTGACAGGGATTGGTAAACAGAAGGAGAGAGGGAGACGCATAGACAAGGATCAGAGTTGGAGGTCATTTTGTTTGTATGCAGGGACGCACTAGAGATGTACCAATCGGATCAGTGATCAGCAAATAAACCAGTTAACAAAATCGGTAATTGGAACTGGTCCCAAATTAGTGCATGTATTATGTAGTTAGTCTAATTAAATCTTTTGATGTTTATATAAAGCTACTGTGGCAAAGGGAAATATCAATGAATTTTAGTTCAAACGAGGAGATTTTGTCCCCTGCTCTGATGTACTACCAATGCAATTTCATACAAAAGAGTTGGAGATATATGGACAGTATGGAATATATATGATAGCCTAATATAATATATAAGAATACTGTTGAAGTATTTCAGCCTAGAGTGAGATGTTCAGCACCATTTTTGAATTACAGCACACAATCAAAACTAATTCTGTATGCTACCTGTCAGGCAGCACTCTTTTGCTGTAGAAATCAGGCAATCCATCCTCCAGCACACTGACTCCTCCGTTCTCTGAGCAATGCTAAATACACACACGAAAACACACACACACACACACACGCACGCACACACACACACACACACAGACAGACATACGGCAGACAGATAACAGGATAACAAAGATCAATGCCACCATGTCAACAAAAGCTGAAAGGCTGACAAAGGCTATTATCATTTCAAATGGCCAGCTGGCAGAATCGGATTCTCTGCCAATAGAGAAGTGTATTTATAAAATAACTCCTCATCACCGCTACCCTTACTGAGTTTGTACCGATTTAGAAAAAAGCCTTTATAAAGCCTCAAAACAAACAATCCGTTAAGTTAGAGGCTGCCCCGCGGCCCCTTGCAGATGGGTGTGCACGGTTAACATTTGAGTCACAGAGACACATGCGACAGCTTCCTTCCTTCTTCAAAAAGAACTTATTTTTGGAAAGTGCCACTGGCATGGAAAACAAGATGAACAACAAAAGTACATTAGAGACAAGAGAGATAAATAAGAAACAAACTATGCATATTCTGGGATTCAGTTCACACTCCCACCTCCACGCCCTTCTAAGCTGTTGTGCAGAACCAAATGGACACAACTTTGTGTTGTAGTGTGGTTCAAAACTGGGGCAGAAAAACATACAGCGGTGCCGCTAGCATAATAACAATTCCTGCAGAACACTGCCAAACGCGCTCCAGGGCTTTTCAGGTTCCAGGAAAGAGTACAGACACCATTTCTCCAGTGCTGGTGCTGCTCAACGAAATTGTAGCAGGAAACCCAAATGATGTGTATCTCATCTCCTCTTTGGAAGATCAAATAGGGTGAAAGGTTGAATAAAAACCCAATATCATGTTTGTTTAAAGGGGGAAGCTGATTGCAGATGCTGCTACGGTCAGCGCATTAGGAAAGGCTGGCAGGGTCAGAACAAGGTCAAAGTCACTTGGCACAGACTCACAGACTCTGGAAGGTGCCCCGTCCTGTGTCTCCGCGGAGGGCGTGGCCTGACGTGGGTCACATGACGTAAGGGCGAACCGTTGGTGGGAAGGGTGGACAGACATTCCCACGATGCCGAGCGGGACAGGGGGGCGGAGAGGACTGGAGCGGAGGGGGTAGGGGAGGAGCTGGGGTCATCACCAAGGCCTAAGATGAGATGGGAAGAAGTATTGTGACCAAAAAAATTATTTCCACAGCATATCAACAAGTCTTGAGGCCGTTACACTTCCATTTAAGTCAATTTAAAACCCAGACTAAAGCTGCAATTCATTAACTTATGAAAGAGCACTTACTCACAATTTTTTTTATGTAAAATCAAATATGAGAGCTTTTTTTATGGCTAACATATTTCAAAGTCATTTTTTCAGGAAAAACCACTTTCTCAGTTGATTAAATAGAAAGTCAATTGACCCTGACCCTGCCATTATTGTAAATGTGATGTGCTGTATGAGCACTTGAGGGCTCTTAGCTGCAAGTCAAGACATAAAACTCACTCAGTCTGGTGGAAACAGGACGAATCCTTCTGGTCCTGGAACTCCGCTTCTTGATAGCCATGGTGTCCTTTTGACAAAAAAAGATAACGGCAAAATGAACGACTGCTATGACTTCATTATGAAGGCAGTGACTGACAAATTCAATTTACACCTAAAAGTCCCAGTACATTTTGCACAGACACTGAGAACAAAGTAGGAATATGGTAAAGGGTGCTATACATAGCAGTAAACATTTACCATATTAACTTTGAGACATTAGTTTAGCAGCTGATTTATGGCACAAAGGCAGGTTGCTTTACATCACAGCACAGCACAGGAAGAAGACAATGTTTTTCCAACATAAATGGAGGTAAAACCTTCAGAGATTCTTGCAATTGGAGACAGAGGAAGGAGTGAAATGCTGATAGAAAAATAACTTGTTTATAACCTTCAGCAAAGGGGCAAACAGAGAGGTGGGAAAAGGACAAATATCAGAATTGTATTTGATAGGAAACAACAAGGGTTATGGGAAATGTCTTAATTTTTGGAAACATTAGCAGTAATATATCCAGCATGGGATAAATGCTACCAATGTCTGATTTGTTTACAGTCATTATACCAAAGTATCATAATTAATTTAACAGTAATATTGATGTTCTGAAAGAGTACACGTACCACATTTAAAATGAGAAGAGGTACACTCTCAGACTTACAAACATTAAAGTATGAGTCGGCAGCTCATACACTTACTATTCCCAGGTTGACGGCCAGGTCCTCATCAGGGAATTCCAGAGACTCTGCTATTCTGGACTGTCTGATGGTGCGTCTGCCCGTCCCAACATCGTCCCAACGCTTCGCCTGGGACACCTGCCGCAGCTGACGCAACACACATCAAACACACATGCACAGGCACGCGAACACACACAAAGACAAGCACACACACAAAGTGATGACACCTGGAACAATATCTTTATGTCCCTCAACACAATGTCTGAAAAGAAGTGAGTGTCCGTCCTTGTACCAAGCAGCTCATAAACAAAGCAAAGGTTACGTTTCCATTGTTTGCAATGCCCATGAACAATATGAATAAAATCCATTTTCTTGATTGTTAAAACATAGAGCAAGGCGTGATAGAGGACAAACTGTCACTGCAGCAAAATAGAGAAAAGAGAACGTGATGTAAGGGTAGAAACAGTGAAGTGAATGCAAAACAGACCACCAGGAGCAAGTGCTGCTATAGCCAAACATCTATATTTGCCTTCCCGCAGAAGCCTTAATTTTAAACAATTAAATTTTGTGGACTAGAGGATCTGCAGTCTCTAATCGTGTTCTTTGATTGGCTCACATCTATTTTTTTCTTATGCTGTCTTTGGGTCCATTCCTCCTGCCCACATGCCACTGCAGAGGTGGATACAGCCTGCTCTTCAAAGTAAGCAAAAAGCAAAACATTCCCTTACGTCCAAAAATAATGAACTTCGGTCTGTGCTTAGTTCCGATAATCTCTTGTCACCATATGGTAACAACATACCACAACTGATGATCGTCGCATCCTTCAAACTGGAAATAACCTGAATTAGTGGTTCACAATCAGGACCACAGGGACTTGGATTGAAAAAGTTCCCAGGTATATGAAATTTTATTGGGTCTTTTCAAATGTCACAAGAAAAAGATCCAAGAAAATAATGAGCTGCTGCACTACGGCCCAAATGGCACTGGTTTAGAGGAATGTGATTGATTATCAACTTGCTAAATTGAATATTAATGAAGTAAATGTTATAATTTTTGTGGAGTATTGACTTTCTTGGCATTTGAGCACAATCCCAAGGCAGACCTGAGCTGACTCTATGCCACACTGGTTGGCTTACTGACTAATCTGGCTGGAGGTTAATCTGTCCTTATTTATCAAAAATTTGGAAATATAGCTGCGATCAAAAGATTTTATAGCTTTTTTAATGATGGAACCGTATTTTCGGTAAAACAGCAAGGTGACATGCAGGGACAATTTTTGCACATTTGGATAATTAAGTTCATAATTCATCCTGCTGATGCCAAAGGTACCCCTTTCCCTCGAAGGAAACTGGAAACCTGAGTGTTATTTTATGTTGGCTCATTAAAACAACATGACACCTTAGATTCATACTGTTCAAATCACTGAAAAAACAAATGTTTTTCTGTGATTCAAGTTAAATTACCTCACTTAAAAAAGATCTATCAAGAAAAAGGAACGCTTTTTTTTTTTCTACATTCTACAAAAAGTCATGCATGTAAGGGGATATTACCAGTACCAGGGTTTTATGAGTGGTGTAGAGCTCTTGGAGGATCTGATCCACGATGGAGTTGGTCAGATAAGAGACAACGGACAACTTCACCTCCCTGAGCCGAAGAAGAAGAAGAAGAGAAGGAGGGGAGGGGGGAGATGAAGGGATGGCAAGAGAAGGAAATAAAGTTACTTGGTCTCTGTCATTTGCAGTGAAGTTTCCTAATTAGGTAGCACATTTAGAAAATATGACCACTTAGGATTATCACATTACAGTAGGAAGAATAGGACACATCCTAGTTAGGTTCCTTGATTTGACAAAATTTTAAGGAAACATCCGTAAGATATCACTTAAAACCCCAAACTTGACCACTGGTCATCCTACCAGAAGTAACCCAACTCAATGGTGGGTTCTACTTTTGCCAGAGACTTGACTACCATGGAAATTGGCAACACTATGCTGCGCAGAAGTCTATGTTAGTCATGTGATTCATGATTCATCCTTGCTAGGCCTAAATTCATGTAAGCTTTTGGACAAAACAGGTTCCTAATAAGTAGGGCTGAGTATCAGCATGAATGTGGCGATACAATACATATCGCGATACAGGGGTTACAATTCAATATATTGCGATATATTGTGATACTGCAAGCAAGGCAATATATTGCAATTTTTTAAAGGCTCAAACTCTGTTGTAGTATGTATGCCAGTTTTTAATTTCTCAAGTAGATCATAAAAGAGAATGTATAGTCTTGATCTACTGCCAGGAGTCTTTACATGTAAACTATTCATTAAAAATCAATAGTGTTTTTGAGAATACAGTATCACAAAAGATAATATCATAATACTCAAATATATCAATATTTTCTTCCAATAAAGAATAAAGAACAATAATGTTCAATAAAGAACATTCCTCACTAAGTACCAAGGTCATAGGAAGTTTCCTTGCACATAAGACAGACCTACTGTTTCCACTGAATTGTTGTGCTAGACATGAACGTTTCACGGGCCTTTCTGTCATCTTACTCGAGGGCTCTGTTGATGTCCTCAGCGGCTCTCTCCATCAGGGCGTTGCGAATGGCGGAGCGAGGGATGGAAACTTGCTCGGAGATGGAGGAGAGGGGCGGGTTGAGTCTCTCAGCAGCCGAGCAGGACATGGGACACAGCTCACGGCACAGAGACACCATGGAGTCCACTATCACCTTGAGCCAAAAACCCCAAAATGCACATTATTACTGCATGCAGCTGATGGAACATTTGGTACTTTTTCAAGTGAATCAAGTTCTCTTGTTTTGGAGATTCATATATTCAGTCTTGTCCATTCTAACCTTTCATTCTAACCTTCCATTATTCATTCATAGGGTATTCATCTACAGTATTTGCTTAGTTTTTCCATCTGCTTCTTCATGCATGTATTCACTTGTACGAGTTATCATCTTTGATTTATCTGCAATGCAGCAATTCACTCATCCATCCATCAACTATAAACTCATCCATCAGTCTTTCATCGGTTCACAGTCGGGCATGAATACATCGATGTGGATATTCCCTGGTAGATTTTTTTTCGCCGTTTCAAATTACCTTGATCTTTGGTCATTTAAAATGTAGCCTAAGATGTTGAAGCACATACAGGGATCTAAATTATGCTCAAGTTAATTTAAAAGCACTGAAGGTAGCCTAAACACATTTCCCAGAACCCTCCTCGGGGTGTGTGTGTGCTGGTTTCGCCCATTTGAGCCTCCTGTGCTACCGCCTGCTTTTAGAAGTGGAATAGGATTTAAAATGTAAAAATGCTCCTTCGTCGTGCATTTAAATGCTGCTCTTCAATTCAAGTAATCAAACCTGCACCACGCACAGTCACGGGAAATTTAAAAGCAACTACTCCAGAGCCGCTCTACTGCTTAAAAAACACGGGGTGCACATCCCCCTCAGCATGGATGAATACATCAGGGATTGTCTTTATCAGGGGAGGGGGGGGGTTCAAACTTTTTCATGCTCTGGACCACCAAGCAGACTTTCATTAAGACACTGCCCCCCATTTGAAGTGATCTGACCATAGATGACCTGATATGAATAGATATCTTTTAATTGTTTAGATGTCACATTGAGCACTGACGGAAATTAAAACTTCTAATTTGTAGTGAATTTAACTATAGTGAAATTAAACTGTCCCTGATTTTGCTGAGGACCTCTTGGAAGCCACTAAAGGACCCCCAGATCCCACTTAGGAAAGCACAGGCCTGTGTGTCTGATTCTACCCGTCCCCGCCTCTCTCCCTCCCCACTTACCTGCAGTTCTTTGTCGGCAGCTTTGGCCAGTTCTCCAGCCAGCGTGTCCAGCCTCTGTTTGACAGGGCCGTCCACCGACAGCACGTGGGCCAGCTCACATAGAGACGGATACAGCTAAACACACACACACACACACACACACACACACACACACACACACACACACACACACACACAAATAAAAACCAGACAGGGAAGACAGGGGGTTAAAAACTTAATTAATAAAGAACAGACAGCTGATGGGTGAAATTCACGACCATCTACAAGTGAAGAAATAAAACATAAAATACAACTGTATACCACATATATGGTGGTAAAACACGTACACACACACACACACGCACACACACACAAAGGGAATCCACTCACAGCTCTTGAGTTTCTCGCTTCTTTGAGGATTTGTCTTGCAGCTTGGACTTCTTCTCCTTCCTCACAGCCTCTTAGGACACACACCTGCTGCTGTACACGCACACACAGACGCTCCATCACCTGCACACACACACACACATGCATGCACACACACACAGGCACAGGTAGTACAAATACACAATGACACAGACACATGCAAACACACACAAATAGAAGAAGCATCAGTCAAAGCTGTTAACATCAAAATAAAAATCTGCAGAGATGCGCGTGTGCACACACACACACACACATACACACACACCTGTTCAGCTGTGCTGGTGACAAGGCCTTGGTGCAGCCTGAGAGCCTGTTTCTGAGAGAAACGCTGAGTCTGGTTGTTCCTTAGCAGAGCACGTTGGATCTGTCTCACACACACACGCACGCACACATACACACACACAGACACACACACACGCACAAAACAAACAAGGAGGGAGAGGAGTCGAGATGACAGGTGTTTACAAAGCACAGTGAGTAGGAGACAGGATACAAGTCCATTTGCATGGTAATAAGGAGACAGGAGAGGAGATTTTGATCCCCTGAAATAACCGCAGTGCCTTTGATTTAGTTTCCTTGACTCAGCAGGTGGAAACGTTTGCTGCTTCGGTTAATCGCAAAGAAGAAATCGCGCACCCTTCAAGGACTTATGAGCTTTACGGACTGCGTACAGAAAACAAAAATCCTTACCTGCATAAAAGTCTCAATATATACGCTCAAAAAGGGTTCCACAAAGCACCGGAAAATGGCCCATTAGGCCTGGATCAGCAGAAACTTTATTTCATGCTATAATGAAATTTTCCAAACCAGCAGTACTTGAGGACCTTTTTAAAACCACACAGTCATTTATTCTGATTTCCCAGTTTTTTCAAGCGATTTAGTGGGTTCTTTCAGTCCCTGCGGTTTTATTTCAGTCTATTATTTGTCTGTTTTCAAGGCAACTAACAGGGCTGAAGAGTCGGGGCCCCAACTACAGATGCATCAGTCAGAAATGCAGCAAAATTTAATAGATTTTATTAGATTAGATTAGATTTAATGCAGCAAACATGAACAAACTACATCAGCATAGATGCACAGTGGTCACAGGCTACTTAACAGAATAAAAGCTCACAAATGAACCCAGAACTGAATCGACATGTCTGTGACACGCTCTCCGTAAAAACTCTGCAGAGCTGCTGTTTCCGGCGGGACCGCAATTCAGAAATGATTGGTTTGGGATTGGTATGCATGACAGCAGTCCAAGGAGGAGTGAAGCTCTTCTGAAGGCAAAGAGGTGCTGTTCTCAAACCATTAAAAAAAAAAAATTACATGCACTCATAAGATGTCCCAAAAATTTCATGTCTTGGCAGTCTGAAAAAGTCTTGGCAGAGTGGAAATAGCATTTAGACCATCATGGGACACAGAAACCCTCCAAATGAGGCTAATACGTGCAGCTCCATAAGGCGGGTGACCCATCACACCTCTTCAATGGGAACTCTGGGATATATTAGAATTGATTGCAGATATTGGGTATTTCATTAAAGGCCAGTTTGACCTCGATATACCCTGCTGTCATTTCGTCCACCCTCTGTATCCTCATAACAGTATGACGCTGCAAATGCTGACACCACAAACCGAAGGCAGACTTTTTTTTTTTTTTTGCCTCTCGGCCCCGTCTCACCTTGGTCAGGGCTTGGTCCGTCTTCTCCGGGGCGCTGCGGTACGCCTGAGTGACGTCACTGAGGGGGAGGGGCATGTACTGCAGTGTGAAGTTACTAACGAGGGGAGAGAGATCAAGAAACAAGGCGTGG
>OMLF01050297.1:0-10486 GCA_900302615.1 Holocentrus rufus
GATAATCCGGTGATGACAAGATGAACTGTATCAAATTTTGGTGGGAAAACACAGAAATGAAACTATGGTTTGTTTATACTCTGTATTTAAACCTGAAAGTCACTTTGATATTTGAATGTGTGTGTGTGTGTGTGTGTGTGTGTGTGTGTGTGTTGTCACTAAATCGAAAGGTCAGGCAGTCCAAGGGATGAAGCTGCATACTGAGCATGAGGAACAGTAAGCCAAGAAAATGAGAAGAGAAGAAGAAGAAGAAGAATCAACCATAATACAGACACAATGAATGAATCCAGTGGGGGAAAAAAAAAAAAGGTAATTCATAAAGCGTGCAAATCAAATCTGTCAGTCAGGTTGACTGAGGAAGGCCAAAGGAGTTTGGAGGTCTGAGAGAAGGCTAACAAGCTGCAAATTGAAGGGGGTAAATGTAATTATCGGTGCTAATTCCTGATGTGATTTTGAAAATGTAATCACTGTCTGGAACAGAAGGTGGACAGGCATTTTGAAAGCTGGCATGTTTCAGCGCTAAAACAGTCCGATGACGGCGCTCGGCCTTTCTGCCGCTAAAATAAATGTCACTCCTCGGTTTCCACGGCTCGTCCTCTCTTTGTGACATGAAGAAATGCATTTACCATGTTTTCACATTGTGGGATTCCTCCATATGGGCAGGGAAGTCTTTTTCTTTCTTTTTTTTGTTTTGGGCATTTCTGCTTTATTGACAGTGACAGTGGAGATAGACAGTAAAGACGGGGGAGAGAGAGAGAAGATGACATGTAGCAAAGAGCGTGGGTCAGAATCTAACCAGTGCCGCCGCAATTACGTGGTACATGCTCTACACGGTGAGTGGGAGCCCCCCCCCTGCAGGAAGGTCTTTTATGTCTGGTTTGGTTATGAATCCATTGCTGGTTTTGGCTGTGCTTGTTAAAACATGTCTTGTTTAAAGCTTGGCAGTTTGGACCTGAAGCGAGGAAGCGTGGTGTCGCTTCTGTGGTCCGATAACACACTAATGTGTAGTTTCTCTTTAGCAAGGACAACAGTCATTTGAGCAAAAGGATAGTTCTACCAACCCTTAACAATCCAATAGAGTCACTGAGGACAGAACTGAGAGGGATATTCATGAAGACTGAAGAGAATGAGCGGATTCATGACAATCTTTTCAATGACAACCCACTCATGGCATCTCTTTACTTGCTTTCAAAAATCCATAAGAACTTGGAGAATCTTCTAGGTAGACGGTGATAAGTGGAAATGACAGTATCACTAAACCAATATCTAAATAAACTGATTTGTTTTATTAAACGATTGTCCCCTCGTTGCCATTTTTGTTGCCATATTTTCACATTTTGAGATTTCTCCAGCTAGGTAGGGAAGTCTTATGTCCGTTTTGGCTACAAGTCCATTGCTGGTGTTGGTTATGCTTGTTAAAACGATGTCTGTGTTTGAGCTTGGCAATTTGGACATGAAGTGAGGAGGTGCTGGGCAACAGTCATTTGGGCAAAGGAGAGTTAACACTGCAGAGGTTTTTCAGAAACTAAACGAAAACTAAACAAAACTCAAACTACTAATCCTTGCCTTTACAATCCAAGAAAGCCATTGAATACAGAACTGAAAGGGATGCTCTTTGAGGCTACAATGAACCTACGTATCTCTTCAATGACAACCCACGCATGGCATCCTTTGACACGCTTCCAAAAATCCATAAGAACTTAAAGAATCTTCTGGGTACACTGAGTCTCGCTGAACCAGTATCTAAATACAGTATATTGATTTTTTTAAAACTCATTGTACCCTTGTTGCCAGCGTACATTTAAGATACAATAGATGTCTTGGTCAAAATCAATTCATTTGGTCAAGCTGTCCTTGCAACTATGGATATTGAATCCCTGCATACTTTTATTGAGCATGAACAGGGGCAAGCAGCTATGAGACATTATCTTAAGGACTGGCCAGAAATAAAGATCTTCATTTTTCAGAGAAGAGTCTTCAAGCATATACGCTGATATGCTAGCAGCCATTTTAGCCAACGCCAAAATGTGTTGGAGCATTGTAAGTGTTTTCATGTTAATGGATTAGATATGAAGTATGTTCTAAAGAGGAGTGCCATGGACCTTTTCTTATTAGTGTTATTAGAAATCCATCTTGCCACATTATGACATTTAGGGATTTCTTCCCATAGTGTAGCGTAGTTGGGAGTGTCGTTCACGGAGTATCAATATCAGCAAGTAGGCATAAAGTATCAGCACTGGCATTTAAAAACCCAAACAATGTTCTCGATTGGTATTTATTTCTGCGGTCAGATAACTAGCTAATGTGTAGTTTCTTTTTACTCTGTATTTTTGGCTATTTCAGTGTGTGATATACTGAAGTTAAATTTTTTAGACTTTCTAAGGTATTTAAGCCCAATGGAGATCTGTAGACCTGGTAGGTTGATCTTTACAGTGTAGTTTGGTTCCGATTAAGCTCCGTAGGACCTTGAGTAGACAAAAGCCTCGGGACCAGCTGAAAGAACGATTTCGTCTCTGGCTTCACCTCTTGGTTGGGTTAAGGTTTTGTGAAGGTATGTGTGGGTGTCACTTGATTTGAGGTGATTGTCAGATTTAACCACTCTTTATTCCATGTTGAATAAGAGGATATATTGGCCGACTTCCACTCTGCATGAATTGGTGCTTTTCTGGTGTGTTACTGTACTGCCTCAAAATGCTATTCCAGCTCTTACCATCTCTCTCTCTCTCTCTCTCTCTCTCTCTCTCTTTCTCTCCAGGCCTGTAGCCAGGACTCAGGCAATGTGTTCACTCACATGTGTGTGTGTGAGCCGTAGCCTTTGGTTCTAAGCCAACTTCTGGCATTTACTCTGTATGTGTGTGTATTAGTGTGTGTGCATGTTATCTCTTAGCTACCAGCATGAATGTTCCTTGTGCTGATACAGTGTGGTAAGAAAACACACATACACATGATGCAAACACACGGGGGTAATAATTTCATATGTTCCAGTCCTCAGGTAGATAGTCCTTTGTTTTATTTTTTCACCATGCACCTGGAACCTAAATTCTCCGGTGTGTTAATTATCTTATTCGAGTTGCTTACAGGTAAAATAAAAAGGTCACACTGCTTGACACTGAGTCACAAAAGCACATCAAAGCATTTATTTCAGGATGCTTTTCTCCTCACGTTATTTATGGATTTATTTATTTATTTATGTAATTACTTTTTCAAAAACCAAGCTAAGGTGCAAAAATAGTGGTGTCTAATACTTTTTTTTTTTTTTTTTTTTGCTGGGATGTAATAGGGAAATCTGCCATGATGCTGTGAGTGGTGGAGTAAGGAGGCGTTATGTTGAGTAGGCATATGTCCGTACTGCCTGAAGTGCTTGTCCACAGGGAGCCTCTCTCTACAGTGCTGACTTCTTTTTGTTGTTATTATCAACGGAGACGACGCATTGTTGTGTACTCCCAAAAGAACTCGGTTTAGCAAGTTTTTATCGCTCAGAGAGCCAAGCGCTAGAAGTTAAAAAAAAAAAAAAACATTTCAAACTTTAAGCAAAAGAGAGGACACAGAGGACATAGAGAGGGGATAAGATGCTTAGCTGAGTCACTTTGTCTATCCAGTGGAAACCTGAAAACACAAAAACATTTGGAATTGAAGCTTCAAGACAGTATTTTGTGCTGAAATATTGTATCCTTAAAGGGATGATAAACTAAAATATGTAATTTTTCTTTAAAATGTTTTATCTTGTCATCATTCGGTGTAGAAAACATCATGGAACTGAAAATCTAAAGTCCTTTCAATGCAAAGTGAGGCTTGTTGATTTCACCCTGTTTCTCCTGATTCAAGCAATCAGTTTTGTTGCGGATTAAAAGCTAATTTCACATGTACGGGCAGAGTGATCCAATCACAACACCTCAGTTTTTATTCCATTTGATTGACTCTTCGACTGCACCTGTTATTCTCCACTAGCCTCAACAGACAGTAGTAACAGAAACTGTTTGCTCGTTAGCATGGCATGCTAATTTTGTGCTGTTCCTGGACATAAAGGATGATTATTTTATCCAACGTCATATGAAAAGAGGTGAGGTCCAGCAAAGTACTTGAATGTTTTGTAGCAATGGCATCAGATTTAGACTTTCTCACATCAACTTTTCTACTCCCGGCCTTTTAACAGTGAGCTCTGCAGCAGTGTTAGCTGTGAAAACATTTGCTGACATTTTGTTTCAGTGTTGGTAAGAACTGTAGCTCTTTAAGTTCAAACAAGTGGGATATTTTCACTTTGCTGGACAGTTGGTTGGTCTTATCAGAGTCTAGACAATATTGTTACCCTACAAGGGGAGCTAAAGCCCATCAACCCTGCTGGAAATTAATTTGCAGCTCCTAAAACTACATTTTATTACAGTTATTGACTTTTAGGAACACTCAAAATTTGGTGGATGATGAGTAATACTAAATGACCTATCACTTTTTTTTTCTTATCAGGTTTCTTATGAACCACAGGACAATAATAATAACCACATACTGTATATCTCAGTTCAGCCAGATCCTGTCTGCCTGCCTCTTTGTCTGTTCCTGTATGTGTTAAAAGAGAAACAGCTTACAATGCACCACTGCTAAATATCTACCTGGCTAACAACAGCTAGTCACCATTTTCATACCAAGATTGTCATACCTACTCGTATATTTTGACCTTAACATATTTTCCTTGCTGTTGTGAAGAGTTTGCCGTAATGCAGGGCACATAGCTGCACAGCAACTATTTTTAAAATTGGCTGCACACAGGACTCAAAACTCACATAACATCTGAAAAATCATGTCGTTTTTATCCTCCACAGACTCAGAAAAGGTCATGCATGCTTTTATTTCATCTCATTAGACCGCTGCAGTCCCCTCTGTTCCTGCCTCAGTCAAAAGTCACTCTCATTTCTCCAGCTTGTTCAGAATGCTGCTGCTGGGATTTCAGTGCATGTGTTCATTCCTCTTTGTAACCACTTTCATTTCACCTTTTTTAAATTATGTCCTCTAACTTTTCTCTCTTATGATTTTAGTGTTCTTCATTTTTAATACTCTTTGTAAAGCACTTTGTAAACTTTGCTTTGGAATAAGAGCCATATAAATAGACTTTTATTACCATTACTATTTTAATGTTACCAAGTGCAAATATTAGCTTGTTGGCCATCCTTGTGTCTTTTGGATGTCACAACTCTGTTACACAATTCCTGTTAGCATTTTGTGACTCTGAATCAAGTCAGTTTTTCATGGTTTGTGCATTTGCCTGACTCCAGAAACTGACACATATATCTATGACAACACTTGATTATGTTTAATTTCAGTAACAAATGTGGTACCTGAGCAGCTAAAGCTAGAAATAGCTTATCATATGAAGCTTCTTGAACATGATATGGGCCATACTGTGATATTATTCCCTCAAATTTCACCTTAAGTAATTTAAAAGTTAGGAAAAAAATAACATTTTCCATATTGTATGGCAATTTCACATTCATATTCTGTGTCTGCAGGTTGCAGTTTCACCACACTTACATTGAGGGAAATATTCAAAGCAAAAGTCTATATGCACATGCATGCACTACCAGATTGTACTGTAGCCACAGGAGCCTTCTCAGTAAATGGCCTTGATCAAATAGCTTTGTAGTTAGTTGACAGAGACAATGTGTGGTCCTCTTAGTCCACAGCCTTTTAAGTTCCTTTCTCTGTCTACATTATATGTGTTGTTCCTATGGTTAAGAACAGTCAGAATCAATACTGTAAACTCCTCAAAGTCTGAGAAACAACACTACTGCTGTAATATGGTATGTATATGCAATGTGATACTGTGTGATTTCAAGTGATTTACCACACCCTTTAGCAGCCATTTTGGAGGTCCTCTTGTCTCGTGAAACAGCGACTTGATATAGCTGACTGGATTTCTAAAGATAGAACCTGGCTGTCTCAGGAGAATTCAATATGCATGGTTAAACTAAAAGCTGTTTTGATGAGAAACTAATCATTTCAACACCAACATTATTTTGTTTTTAGATCCTCTCAGCTCATGAGCTAGCAAACCATAGTGTCTGGTCCTTCACTACCTTAAAGCTGGGATAGGTAACTTTGTAGAGTGGGTGGAATCTTGTTGGAAACAGTTCAAACAGCACCCACCTGAGACTCAGTCCCTCCCACCCACATCCACGCTCGTGTGCATGACTCCAGTGCCGATGCAATGGGGGATCAAGAACTGGCATAGCAACTCACCTGTAAACTAAGCTAATGTGCCTTAACTCTGGTAGGCTAAGCAAAGTCAGGGAAGCGAGCGTACACAGCAGCAGTGCACAGTGTGCACGAGACGTGATTGGTGCTGAGGTGGTGACGCTTTCTTGAGGTGATCGTTTGATTGATTCAGAGCAAACGGATTTATAAGAACAGATTTCAGCCCCAGGGCAGCCCGGAAGACTGTGTTATCCTCTGTGCATTTAGCTTGGCTTGGATCCTCTGTGTTTACAGTAATGATAATTTGTTAAAAGGGTAAATTAACAAAGTTACCAACCCTTGCTTTAATTTAAACACATCTGATTTTTGTAACTTATTTAGTAGACGCTAGCATCAGTTGTTTCTAGCAGCTGCATGTTAACACTGACATTGATTGCTTAGTTGGCCTGCTAGCTAGTTAACTAGCTAACAAAGCTAAAATCCAGATGTTTACGACTGGCAAGACAATTTATGTTGTCAAAGTGACATATATTGGAAAGAAATATTCAATTATACTTGCAGGCTAACATTACTGAATTTACCTACAGTATATGCACACCACAACTTTTTTTTTCCAGATGTCTGGCCCATTTGTTACACATTTAGCTATTCGCCAAATATTCAATGGACCACTATAGTGGTGCTAAATGTGTGCAAGGAGATTTGTAATGGCAACCGCAAAGACTCTGTACCATATAGGAGTAAGTGAGTGTGAAGCGGTCTGCATAAAGTGGTGTGAATATGAAATGCAGTCAAAGGTCAATTAAGAGTTAGCTAAACCACTTCTACCACCCTGAATGAACATTAAATGAATACTTAATGGCTGTTTTTCAATCAACCACATACCAACCTGAGCACTCAAGCAATGAGGTGTTCCTCATTTGCTGTTACCGAGGCTGACAACCCTATTAGTCTCCTGCAGTGTGGTAAAGGCTTATACGCATGCGGTGCGGGCAAAGCTAGCTTTGTGACTAACCATCAACAGCATGACAAAGGCTTATGCTAGTTGAGTTTAAGCCAGCTTTTTTATGGCTCACCGCTAAAGTAAAAGCTCCCAGGCATTCTGTCTCCATCCTGCCATCCTCTCATCAGCAGTAAAAGCCCTCCATTTACAGGACAGGGAGCTGAGAGGGAATGCAGTGTGTGCCACGGGGCAGCGGTTACACAGACAGATTACCTGCAAATCCCACCCAGGGGGAATGGAGCGCAGCCACATCAGCAGTCAGCACCTCACACACACACACACACACACACACACACACTCCTGTGACACTATAACCACACCAGGCCGTGCCAAGCCAAGCCACTTCATTTCTGATGCAGGAGGTAAGAGGATGGTGTTGATGCTGGTGTCTGAATGGCTAATATGAAATGTGTGAGTGTGCTACCAGGGGGCCAGACAGTCCAGATAAGGTCAGGGAGGTGATGGGAAGTCATAATAAGTGATTGTGTCAAATGGCAGCGGCTCCTTCAGGGCATAGCACCTAATGTCATGGCTGGACCATCTGCATGCTCCAACCTGCCTGAAAGAGGGACGCAGTAATGAGGTGGCCTAGAAAAGCCTGCATATCAGAAAATGGCTTCTAATAATTGAACTCTGAGAGAAACTGATTGATTTAACTTCTCTTCTTGAACAGCCTCGAGCATTATTGAAAAAAAAAGTGAAGTGACTGGCTTGTCAGTTTTTCCCTACCACTTTTTAAGTCTTATTTTATGATAATTAATAAACCAAGAGTGCACATGCAGGTGTTTGTAAATGCAATCCAGTCTCACAATGTAGATTTTGTGTTGTGGACACAAATTATGTGAATGTTACGTTTCTCCATCATTATGTGAAGCATGCTGGACACACCATTTTACTCTTGCTGTTTGTGAAATGAAAAGGTTAGCTAAAAGCTATGCTTAGGCAAGTAATCAACTTTGTAAAGGGTAGGGTAACATTTTGACCATCATTAAAAACATTTTAAAGGCCCCCTCCAATAATGTTGTTTCAGAACTATTCCTGAATGAAACTTTGGAGTTTTCAAAACTCTCCCTAAAACAGTAAATCTCAGAAAGTGATGTATGATCATTTGACCAATCACAGTGAGTCCCACATGTGCAGCAGGTTAATCAGGGCCTGGAGTGGTTGTGCCAGCTGTGTGTAATTAGTTGATTGTCCTGATTACCAGGTAAACCAGTGATTTACTTTCAAGTAAATCAAAGGCTTGTTGGAATCACCAGAAGGGCTGTGTTTACACCAGCTGTACAGGTGAGACTGAGACTGTCATTAGTGGCCAAAATCATCTGTCACTGAACTGTTTAAGGAAGAGTTTTCAAAATGACTGAAGTCATGAAATCACTGCAGGGGGTCTTTAAAGAGTGTGGACAATTTGCTATCTTCACGTAAGAAGTAATGACTTTTAGAAAGAAGATTCTTTTCACCACTTTGTTTTATCAGTATAAAACGTTTACTCCTTAAAAAGACATTTAAAACTCACATTTGGATGACATATTTAGCTTTCAACTCTTTTCAACAAAAAGCATTGTTAATCATTTTGAGAGGAAAACAAAAATAAAAAAAAGGCACAAGTTTTACTTCATGAGGTGAAGTTCAGTACAGTTCAAGATTGCGACATGAAGGAACCAAACAGGATCCAGTGTTTGTGTAGTGTTATTGTTCAGCAGGGATGACCTCCAGGAGGATCTGCAAGAATTTGTTGATGGAGTCTGGGAACATAAAGAAAGCCACACAATAAAGTCATTTCTAGTATCACGCATGCTAGAACAGTGCTTCAGATTATGTGAAAGAATATGAATGAGAAGCATTTTTGCCTTCTAAATTCCCAACATGCAGGTAATAAAGTGAGGGCATTTTCAAGGCCGAAACAGCCTGGGATCACACAAAGTTATTTTTCAGCTTATACAACGGCTTACCAAAAAGCGAGATGCTAGCAGCAGAAATGTGCAAGATTTCCGGCTTACTAACATTGCAAAATTAAATGCTTTTCTAGGGATACTGCTGTTACCTGAGGGTTTGCCTGGAACAATATCACCCGCTTCCCATAATTAAGTTGAAAAGCTCATGCAAGGGAAATGCCACAACTTTACAAGTACAACAAATGAGACAAATGTTAGTACAGCCTGGCACTCAAGTGGCTTCTAGCCCCCTACAGCTATAAGCCAGCATTAATGTTATACTATAACGTCTGTCAGTGTGTTTAACACAGCACTGTTGTTAGAACAGTGATTTACAACTGTAAAACATTTGTAGAGTCACTTTTTAACTAGAAGTGTTTTACACTTCATTTTTTAAAGTGGTGAAGCATCAGGCTCTTGAACCTATTTTAACAGGCTATTGATGACAGGCTCCATCAGCCTCTGACACTTTTTACAGTGTTGTTCTCCCATGTGTCTGCTCTGTGTTCTGTTGACTTTCTTCATCTGTGTTTTATAAACTCGCCCAGAAAATGCAACGCATGTCCTGTTTTTTTCACCCAAGATTGGAGTGGAGTTAGGCATATCACATTTAAAGATGAGGTACCTAGCGCATTCTGTAGCCACTTTGGTCTGCGGTCAAAGACGATGAAGATGTAGTAGGCCGGGATGCCAGTGAGGGAAATGGCAAAGCCGATGCCTGTGTTGACCGGATCTGAGTACAGAGACATGGAGACCATGGCGAAACATGTGAGGCAAAACACCACCGGGATGAAGAGGGGCACCTGTGGAGAAAGGACCAAGACATAAAGTCATAATAACTCACATCTGTCATTCATGTTACAAAGTCATGCATCTATATACTTGTATATAGACAGTTATTTTTTTATTTTTTTATTTTAGTGCACACCAGGGAGAGCTGATGGCTTCCTTGATGGAGAGCAATACTTTGGAAAAGACCATTTACGTTGCTTGGTGTGTCAGCAAGCCATTATTATGTATTCAAATACTCATTTTTTTTAATTTCTAGATATATTTTCATTAAAATATCAAATATTTTTCAAATTAGAAGTGATTCCAATTTTGATAATAAAAACGCTTACAGTTAAGTTTTGTATTGATAAATAAATTGCATCTGTAACATGTATTTAATAGTTAAGGACTTAGTGTCCAAAAGCATGTTCCAATCTCATTAAACACCAGCTGGAAACTGACCCTGGACAAACTATCTGTCACAACCTCCCAAATTTGTTGTGGACACTCATGTAAAAAGGTGTAATATTGATAGAATTGTTTAATGCAACTGTAATTGTACAGAAATTAGTTGGAAAATTAGAATATTACCATG
>OMLF01050297.1:22727-33284 GCA_900302615.1 Holocentrus rufus
TTGCTGTATTTTTTATTTAAATGTTATTACATTTGAAATATCTGGCTACCAGAGACACTGGTTACAAAATGAGACTGCTCACTTGTCAATTTACAAAGGGAATTTTGAAAACACTAAAACTCATAATTTCATCACCAATGTGATTAATTTTGTTTAGATAATAGATTCTTAGCTAGCTAACCATTGTATCTATAGCAAACCATCAGTGTCTTAATGTAAAAACATCTAATGTGCACACTAGCTAATGTACCGATTAGCCAGTGTTAATATCGGTTGCTTTGCTAATTTAGCCTGCTGGTTTGTTTGCAAGCTAACAAATTTTTTGCGGGCGATATCACACACACGCACACACACAAAACAATCATCCTGATATACTTCATACATACTTATCCCAATGGCAGTGGCCAGTTTGACAGCAAGGGGGGGGATTCCACAGGGCATGAACAGAGGCTCCAAGATGTAGTGACCAAAGGCCAGAGAAATCACTGCCATCCCTGCAGGCCTGGAGGGCAAAAACACAGACAAGAAATATGTAAATATATACATGTGGGATTTATATTTTTCTTTTATAATACATATATCATATATCTTATTATAATTATATTAGTATCAATACTGTATTTACTTCATTACACTCATTAATTAATGTATTCTTAATAACTGCAATTGCAGTTACATTTACATTATGTGAACTATATTACTTAATGTAGGTTTATATGGGCAAAATATAAATCATACCTTGAAAAACAAGTCCAATGAAATTCATATAAACACTAATGGAGCATGTATAAACTTAACTTGAGGAGGGAGAGGGGATACTTTTACACACACCTAAAGATTCAAATTTGCCCACATTATTACCTATTCTGTCCTAAACAAATATGAAAAGTACCAAACTTCATTGTTTGTGTGTGTGTGTGTGTTTTTTTTTCTCTTCTTTGAGGCTGCTTTCACAGAATAAACCCACAAAATAATCTGGACACATGCAGTGTGAAAACGTGCAAAAAATATGATACAATACAAATCAAATGGATGAATGCTTTTTCCTTAATATGTGTACACGTACATGCATTTGTATGCCTGAGTGTCTGCATGTGTATATACCAGTATAAACTTTTTCCATTAAACACATTTATATAAAAAATAAAAAAAATCTAATTTTGTAGATTTTAAATGATTTAAAATGTATTTATGATTTATAAAATGATAACTGATCAATGACATTTACTGTCAAAAGTACAGTACAACAGGTAATTTTGAAAAAAAAAAAAAAAAACGACATTCATTTGTTGACTTACTCAGAGAAGGTATTAATATTGAGAGATTATGACCACATAATACATTATAGTACATTATGATGACTATGATCCATCCTTGGATGTTGGAGGCAAAGTAATCCAGGCTCAGTAATTCAGTTTCCACTGTGATCTAAAAGCCACCTTGCTAAAACTTGTAAAAACAACTTGACAAATTTTATTTCTTCAAACATTTATTTACCCAGGGAATGTCTGTTTAACCCAGGTTTTCCCAGAAGGCCCGGGGTTTCAACCTGGCAGTGCCCCAGCCGTACCTTCAGCCTACTGTAAACCCACTCTGGTTGATTTCAACTCCCACATATCCCCATGTAAGTTCTATTGACTCAGGTATTAGCCAGTTATTCAATAGATATGAGTGTATGTGTAATATCTGATGGCCGGCATCCTAGACAAACTCTACACATAATCGCATCCTCAGGAGGAGCAGAGCAGGGTGGTTTTCTAGGGGCTTGGTGCCGATAAGAATCAAATAAGGTTGGCTGGTACCGAGGGCTCATCTAAGGCTCATCAGTATTTCCCTCTTCATTTCCCACAGCAGCCACTGAGCTGCTGCAGCTGGGGAAATCTCTCTTTGTCTCACTCATTCTTGTTTTCATTCTCTCTCGCCCTCTCTCTCGCTGTGTCTCTGTTCATTTCCCATGGTTTCCATTGAGTCCTGGTAGCCTGAGGCAAGCGCAGAATTGGGCAGCTGAGGATAGCCACTAGACTGTTTATTCTACTTCGCCTTTGCTGTGTATACACACCCGTCAGACTCACAGAGCATTTTCTCACTTCGCTCGGCTAAACTAAACTCACTGTGTGCAACCTCACAAGGTCAGAGCAAGCAAGTCCTTTGTATTTAGCTGTTTGGGTGTTCTGCGTTACCCATTAGTGATAGGTTGATCCACAAGGCAGTCGTTCCTTTGAACAGTGCTTTAAAGTGAACAAGTCAAAGTGGAACTGAATCAAAATTTTAAATCCGTTGAGTTTCCAAGGTTGAGACCACACTCCGTACATTTCTAAGCGAGCCCAAAGCTTTAACATTCAGGAGAAACACACTTGTTGGTGTTACTACCTTGGCATTAACTTTGATGCTGGCTGGCTAAATGGCCTTAATCAACCACAAACACACAAACTCAAACTGTCTTTGTGCTGTCTTTAGATGGCACCCAAGCACTGCTGAATTAACATCTCTCTATCTGACCAAGGGGACCATTCAGTCGCAGCATCAGACTGAATGAAACAAACAGTACAGGTGTAAAAAATTCATTGTTCATTTGTGTCAGCAGTTCATTTGCCTTGGTATAAGTTAGGAGCTCACTTGTTGTAATGGACTGAGTGAACCATTCAGCTGTGTAGGTGGCGCTAGCCTTTGGTCAAAAGCCATGGTGCCAATGTGAATGATTTGTTCCCTCAGTGGTTAAAGTGGATTTGATAGCAAGTTGATAGCAAGTTAGTAACTGTGGTCATTCAATATAGTGGTTGTAGACTGTGCGGTAGTTGACTTGTTATAAGGCTGTAAGGTTTTGGTCATGGGAATTGAACCTGGGTCATCAGATAGGTGAATATCTCTGCCCATCCACTTCAATGTCAAACTGTGTCTCCTGGTAAAGATGCAGGAGTAAACATTTACATTTCAAGAAATCATGCTCATTTCATGAAATGTTGGCAGACCGGTCACATGTTACCTTATAGCGATAAGGTCGGCCCATAGTCTTATGAAGGCCATCTGAGGTCCGAAGGCTTCCAGTATATACGTGTAATGTCCACCAGATTTCTTAATGCACGTCCCCAACTCAGCATAAGACAGGGCTCCTGGAATGACAGAAGTGATGCACAGGCTTTGGTACAGAAACAACAGTCTCTTAAAGTCAGGTATAACAGACATAGAACATTAGACCAGGAGCTCTTACAGTGGCCCAGCTACTCTCCTACTTCCTTTGGCCCCACCTTCATCAAAATATATTACCATGGGAGCCTTTCCTTGGTCTCACCACATAGTTTAAGAAACCAATCTTTAGATAGGCATTAGTTTAATTAGAAGCACAGGGAACAGGAGCGAAGGAAAGCCGGGAAGGGGTTAAGGATGGGTGTTTAAGGATAAAGTGCTTGGACCTTTCATTACAGTGCAAAAACAAAAGGCTTTAAGATATGCACCACTGTAATATGCATTATAATATACAGATGTGCACAGCACTGCTTCCCCAATACCTTTTGTAGCAGTGTTATGTTGAGATAACTAGTTTTTCATTAAGTCTCTGCCTCGGTTGTGGACAGAGTATTTGTTGTCTTCTGGTATACAATAATGCAAAGCTGTTTAACCCTGACCTAAAATAATTCCTGTTAGGAGGGAAATGAAAAATAGCAAAAGGTTTCAGGCAAAAAGAGCAAAGTCACAGCCGCGCAAAGCCATATGAGTCTTTACGAGCAGATCTCACAACATTTGCAAGAGTTACAATAGTGGCTGACCTTGGTTTATACAACCAAAGATCCAATCTCAACAGACTGGCCTAATTTACTTTTCAAACTAACCTTCAAGGTATTTTGCCTAAATGAATGGATTGACACTGCACATTGCCAGTGCCCTCCCAAGAATAATGTTTCAGGAAATGACAAGCGTGGTGGATTTTTTACTCTCCCTAGCCATTGTCTGGCTTCCTCTCAGATGTCCTGAAATGTTTTGTATAGGTGGGACAATGTTATCCATCAGTTACAAAAAGAAATACTGTGATAGTGTCATTGGATGCTGATGACACACACTGTTCAGGATGTGGAGGGTGTCATAGTGCTGTACAACACAGCTAAAACAAACAGGGAAATATGATCCAGAGCTGGAATCATCCAAACTGATATAAGACTGTTTGCCTTGAACATGCCACCTTGTCCATCATTTTGATGTTTAAGTGCTGTTGTAATTACCCTGCTTCCTCCAGCTATTTGGAGCCTGGAGTAGGATTTTTTTTAAAATCTTGAACACCAAGAACAAGACTAGTTCAGTCATGTTTTAGCCATCTGAATATCGTAAAGGTTAGATCTGCTTGAAGCTTTTAAGACACTCAGGCCATAACACATGCTTTGATTTGCTCATGCCCACACTACTGTAATGCCCTTTTTGCTTGTCTTAATCTAAAAAGGTTAGACTGGCTTCAGTTTGTGCCAAACGCAGCTGCCAGGCGTCTAACTAGAACTAAGAGATGAGATCACATTACCCCCAGCATCCTTATACTGGCTGCCAGTGCTTTTTAGAATTGAGTTTAAGATTTTGCTGATACCTTTAAAAGCACTTCATGGTTTGGCTCCTAGTTATAGTGTTTTTAACCCTGTATGAGCCTGTGCATAGACTGAGACCCTCATACAGAGGACTCTTGTGTGTTCCAGAGTCTACGACGGAGACCAAAGTTGCCAATATATTTGAATTCCACCACATGGCCATGGACACAGACAGTGGACACACGTGCAATTCTCTACAAACTACATTTTGGTGTCTCCCTACACTTCTGCAAACACCTTCTTCTCTGCTAGAGTGTCCTCCCACAAAAGACAAACCCACGGGTCGTTGGTTCCTTCCCTGTAAAACGGCCCACAGAAATGTTTACTACATTAGGAACACCATGTCCAAGTCCCAAGTGAACTGAGACCAATGTTCATTTCTGGGTGACCATGATGACGAAGGTCCTTACTCTAACATTACCCTGACTCACACAACCTGTCTTCAAATGAGTCTATTTTGTACTCTAGAACATGCACAGTCAGCGTGCACATAGGTGCATATTGTCTGCATGGACACAAACTCCAGAAGGCGTTCGGATGACCGAAGCAGATCACGAAGAGCAACATAGGGCAAAAATTATAGGTCACATGCACCCTGTACACATGTGGATAAGGACTAGGATGAATTGGCCTTGAGGGTGACTGAACTTCTGCTGTCAGGGCCCGAGGGGACTTGATCAGGATAATCAGGCTAGCTAAGTCAGTGTAGTGGAAAAATACAACTCTAGGATTCCTTGACACATATATGATGACTCATATATGATCATGTAATCAGCACCCTATATGATGAAACAACGGTTTCCTTGATCTGCTGTGTCTAGCTTTAAAATATCACATCCTACCACCATGACATTGTTCTGTTGTCCAACAACAAATTCAAGATGCACATGACAACACCTGGTCTGTTGTCCACCTCCTTTCTTCTCTCTGTAAAATTCAACCTCATTTTATTGGACAATGTACTCAAGCATGCCTTGTACGCTTGCTGTCCTACATATACTGAGATGAATCATCTGACTCCTTGATTCTTTTATTCATCAGTCAGTGTCAACTTTTAAATCTGTCTTTATAAAGTACTTTTATGCATTTACAAATTCTTAGTCTTTTTTTATCATTTCTGCTTTATTGGACAGGTATAGTGGAGGGCAACAGGAAAGACAGAGCATGCAGCAAAAGGACCCAGGGTGGAATCGAACCCGGGCTGCTGCGCTCAGTAGTATGTGGTCCATGTTTTACATGGCGAGGCAACAGAATTCCCTCAAATTCTTATTCTAATATACTTACATTCTTAAATGCAAGCCCAGTTGTAGAGATAGCCTATATAGTTTGGATGCAATGTAATTACATGATCATTTTGCTGTACCGTTCAGTGTCTGACAGGGGAATGAATAAGCATGACAATGCAGACATTTACATCTCACTTGAATGTCCACAAAGCTTTCCAACTTTCAATCAAACACTACAAAAGACGCATCTTAAGGCATTTGCTCTTGAGCTCTGACAATGAGGTTAGATACTTTAATTTGTTTCTAATGTCATTTTTTCTGTTTCATCTTTTCTTGAAATCAGTGATATCTTTAGTTTGATTGAAGAAAATTCTTGAATCAAGTTTATTTGCACCTGTAATAACCACAGAGATTTTAACTTTAAACTTAAAGACTTCTTTAATCTAAGAAATAAAGACTTCATACTAGACTAAATGAGGTAGATATATTTTGTTGTGTACAACGCATCAGATTTATTGATACTTAAGCTTGTACTCCCATCTCACTGTACACTTGTTACACAAGAAGAGATGCTGTACAAACTGCTCTATTTTATGTTTTCTTAATTTCTTTTATCACGTTTTAAAAAGCTGAGCAGTGAAAAGACAATCAAAGGTTTAGTAAATTCAAACTTCCCCAGCAGCCACTTCCCTGTCATTCTGTCTGCTGTGTCCTGTTACTTTTATTTCCATCACTCCCTTTCATCGCAGCCACCTTCAAAGCAGTACAGATTGCCTTGGCATCTGCTGAATACGTCCATCATTAGACTCACCGAAGAGCGACAGCACGCCGCAGGCAATCCACACCAGCAGCGACATTCCCACGCTGCCGGAGTTCTTCAGGATTCCCTTGGGAGAAATGAAGATCCCAGCTCCGATGATGGTCCCAATGATGATGGAGATCCCCCTGAGCAAGGTCACCTTCTTCCGCAGTTCCACTCTGCCGTTCGGACCACCATCACCATCGTGAAGTTTCCCGTTAGGCTCCGACTGAGTCCCATTTTGGGAAACTTTTTGTCCGTTTGCTGCAACTTTGTCTACATAAGTGGAAACAGACCTTCTGGTCATTTTTTTACACTGCCTAATACTCACACACACACTCTTTTGGATGGTCTGTCTCAGACATACACACACTTAAGAATCGTCCCTCTGGTCTAGTCTTAACTTATTCAGCCAATGTGACTGGCACAGGCTGAGTTACAAAACTTCACTGGGAGTCAAACCAAACCCCAGGGAGTAAAGACCTCTTAAATTAAGTCCCTCTCTCTCTCTCTCTCTCTCTCTCTCTTTCTCTGTGTCCTCCCCTTTTCTTTCTGTCTGCCTGTCTTGCTTATTTTCATTCATGCCCCACTCACTAATCTCTCACTCTAAACGCCTGAGTGCCTGTTGCTCTCCTCTCTAACTCTTTCACACATGATCTCACCCTTTTTCTTATTTCCCTGTGTCCTGTACTTTATCTCACTCTCTGTCTCCTCAAATCTTTCTTTCTCTTGCTCTCCCCCCTCCCGTCTCTTTCAAGTCTTTACTATCCCTCTTGTAATTATCCCGCTAGTTTACGCAGTCTCCTCCCAAAGCAGCGGTGGTTTACAGTGGTAACGGGTTTTGCCCATTCGCTGTAAACTAATGACTCCACACGCGGTGTGGAGTTCCTTAATCCGTTTTCAGATCCAGACTGTCAGCTCACCTACTTCCTGGTGTGTCTGACACAGCCACCTGTGGCATGCCCCTGGTACTAGCACATACTTCAATGGGAGTTTTTTCAGAGGATAATAATAGATCGGGGAATAATGCGCTTTTCCCTTTCACTACATGCACAAACAAAGCACTTTAAGATATTATAATGCATGCCTCAGTATATAAATAGTTGTTGAAGTACCTTAATCTTTATTTCAGTTTCTGCCTCTGTTTTGGACCCAGTTTTGGATCCAGCAATGCAACAGGTCTTTATGACAATAATTATCACAATTCTATACAAATGTATGCATGTGTTTGTGGGGTGAGGAAGGTTGGGGGGGGCGTAATTATACTTGAATGAATTTCTACAAGTATCTCCTAATCTACTGCATCAGGTCCTCACTTGCCTGCTGTGCCAATAGATTTGCAACCAACCATAATCATCAACCATGTTCCTGAATGGTGTAACTATGACTAAGCACAAAAACACCGGTGTTTTGCATTGTGGTGTTGCGATGACGTGCTGGCAGCGTGGACTGACCTCTAACAGGAACAGAAACTGGGAGAGTGGCCAGGGACGGAAATCTACCCAGGGTTGGATTTTCTCTGAAATCAGCTTCAAACCTTCAAACTCCCCTCGCTCACTTATTACTAAATGTGCTACATGGGTCAAATGAGGCCAACATGATGTCCACACATTTCCAGACAATATGAATTGTCCCTGACCACAGATAACTTCTGTGGAGTTGTTCTGTCCGCTCGCCGATATGCGTCATCCGACAGCAAACACTTACCCTCCTAAAGTTGATCCATTTCCACCTGTGAGAGAATGACAATGTTTGCACACCAATAAAAAAAAAAAAAAAATGTAAATAAGAGTGCAACCACACCTGCTGTTCTGTGGTCTGACCCATGGCAAAGTTGGCTTTGTTGCATCCTCTTGCTTCATTTTGGTTCACACTGGTTCACACAAGCAGACCAGGGCTTAAAAGCAAAAATCACAGAGATTAACAAGCAGCTCATTGAATGGACAGTGTTGTTTGACTTGTGAATCCCAGGCAATGTAACTATATCTAAGCGTGATGGACTTGTCTGACTTGCTTTCGTGTTTTTTTTTTTTTTTTTATGCTAGCATGAGCTGTCCACATCCTTTCATGTATTTAATTTGGAACAGGATATTGGTGCAGGACCAGTCAAAACCAATGGGAAAAAGAGACACAGTTTTAACTGATGGGAAGGGTTAATCTGTAATCATTTTATTGGCTGTTTGGCTTGAAGACAAACAAATCACCACTAAAGATTTTGTGTTCTCCATTGATTGGAAGTAATGAAATTTTGATATAAAAATTCAATAGAATGTTTGTTTCTTTTCCTTTTTTTTTTGGCATAAATTATCAAACAGCTGGAGGATATGATAGGTAGGATGAGCTAACGGTGATAGGATTTCTTATTGTAGTGTAATTAAGTGTGATTTTGATGGTATTAACATAGAGCAGACACCTTCATCACATTTTATGTATGATGTCAGTTTATTTCTCATGTCTAATCACTGCTGTAGCAGTAGTCACATTATTGCACATGTAAATGCAGCCAGTGTCAAACTACATCATCTTCCACTGAAAACATCTCTGGAGAGGGCCCTAGTGACAATAAGCCATGACAAATCAAATCAAAGCAAACTAGGCTAGGTTTCATAAAAGCACATTTAAGGAAAATCCCATTTGATACTCCAGCGCTGTTATATACCATCAATCTATAATGCTCAGCGCATTCCAGGGCTTATTTTCTATCCACTTTCCATCAACCAGCTTCATCTGCTTCTGTGCGAGTTAACTTGTTGCATGCATAGTTTCATGCATAGGCGGAGAAAGCATTAGCGACAGCAGTGCAAGAGTTCTTCCACTGAGAAAAAGCAGTAGTCAGCCACCTTACTGAAAACACATGTCCTCTGGTTGCATTGCATTCTGGTCACTTGAAGCTACTGTCAGTGGAGAAATTGATATGTCCTCCTTCTCTACAATGAATTCCCTCTATATGGTTGTTGAACACTGGTGCAGAAAGAAGCTCTTGCTCTCAGGGACTGACACCAAAGCCTGAGGTTAACTATTCATGTTATACAAAGCTGAAACCTTGGATACTGTCAAACTCCACTGTGCCAGAAACGTCTCAAAGTGACATCACATTGTTCGCCTTTGACTAGCTGTCACTGGGGTGCATTTGGAATGATTTAACCTGCTTTTTGGACACCTGGACCCAGTCTTCCACTTACTACTATAGCCGGAATGCTGCTTTGTGAGACACACCCGGATTGGCAGTATTACAATGTGATTTGCAAGTGTGCTTACTGTATAGTTTGGAAGCCATCCAAAACATATTTGGAACTGGTCCAATTTTAAGGCAAAGATGTTCAGCAACTGCCAACTGTTCGGAAAAAAACAAAAAAGCATAACAGAAGTGCTGATACTATACCGTTGCAGACCCAATGTGGGTGCAGCATGGTAATCATATAATGGCAAAGCTCCAATTGAAATCCAACATCCCTGTTGGGTGAAAACAGACACACTAAATTTGCGATAAAAACACTGGATGGAGTTCAATGAAAATACGTTCTCATTTCTATGAGCGTTACACTGGAGTTTCCAAGACAGCCACACAGAGGGTAAATACTGAGCTTGTAATGCAACACAGTGCTCAGATGCACGCTCTAAAAAAAATGAATAAATAAATAAAAAAATGGCACGCTAGAAGGGAAACTGATGCAACACTGGAGTTTCTTGCAAAAGTGATGGCATGCGATAGATTCAGAAAATGCCACAGTGTAATTATCTGTCATACTTCTAAAACATCTCTCTCTCTCTCTCTCTCTCACACACACACACAAACACACACACACACACAAACACAAAAGGTGTAATGATAAGAGTGAGAAATGGTTTTGCAAACACTTTCCTCCCTGAATTGTTCACTCATATCATACCTTGAGTTTTCCTTTGATATATACCTGACCGATCTCTTATCACTGATTTTTTTTTTTTTTTTTTTTTTTAGAAGCCT
>OMLF01050299.1:0-16003 GCA_900302615.1 Holocentrus rufus
CGCCAGAGAACACCAGAATTGGCAGGTCTGCCATTGGCACCCCGTTCTCTTCATAAATGAGAGCAGGTTCACACTGAGCACATGTGACAGGCGTGAAAGAGTCTGGAGACGCCGTGGTGAATGTTATGCTGCCTGTAACATCATCCAGCATGACTAGTTTGGCAATGGGTCAGTGATGGTCTGGGGAGGCATATCCTTGGAGGGTCGCACAGACCTCCATTTCCTGACTGCTGTTAGGTACCAGGATGAAATCCTCAGAGTGATTGTGAGACCTTATGCCGGTGCAGTGGGCCCTGGGTTCCTCCTGCTGCAGGACAGTGCCCGGCCTCATGTGGCCAGAGTGTGTAGGCAGTTTCTGGATGACGAAGGCATTGATGCCCTTGACCTGCCCTCACGTTCCCCTGACCTAAATCCAATTGAGCACCTATGGGACGTTATGTATTGGTGCATTGATGCTGCCAAGTACTGCCACAGACTGTCGAGGAGCTCACTGATGCCCTGATCCAGGTCTAGGTGGAGATCCCCCAGGACACCATCCGCCGACTCATCAGGAGCATATCCAGATGTTGTCGGGAGTGCATAGAAGCATGTGGGGGCCACACACACACAACTGAGTCACATTATGAGTTGCCGTGATGAAATTCATGCAAGTTGGATCAGCCTGTGATTTCAGATTTTTAGTTTGATTTTCAGTGTGGTTTTGAATCCAGCCCTCAATGGATTGATCATTTTGTTTTCCACTGACCGTTACACAATGTACATCAGTAAAGATTTTCAACTTGAATAATTTGATCTGATGTGTGATTTAAGTGTTCCCTTAATTTTTTGAGCTGTGTAGATTGCCAAGGTTTGTAAAAGAAGCAGTATTTCTACATGGAGAAACGTCTTGATATGTAATTGGATGATTTAACCCAAAACCACCACCTCCATCTTTCTGCAGGCACAATTGCTCCAGCATGAGCACACATAATAAGGTCCAGAATGCAAATTAAAATCCCTCTCTACATATTGAATACATTAACTAACTCTTAATTTTTACATGCTGACTAGACAGCTTTTATACCACTCCTTTGTGAACAAAATGAGTATTAAACAAAAAAAAATACAGGTTACAACGTGCTTCACAATAGCCAATGTAAAATACACAAACCGATCAAAATAAAATTAAAATTACAGTAATAATAAAATGAAGTAAATAACTACATAAATAGAATAAATAAATATGTAAATAAAATAAAACTAAATCAAATGTGGAAGGATCTTTGAGACAGTTTATACTTGGTGAGAGATTCTGCAGTCAGTGGGCAAATAGAGGCAACATAAGGGAGCACAAGCAAACTGCATAGAATTGAATACACAAAGGTCAGTTGGGTGAAATGCAATGAGGCATTAACAGCAGCTTGGTCACATTATTGTAAGAGTCTGGGATCACAGTGACACCAATATTGCCCAGCTGCAGCCACAGCCTGAAACAGAGAGGAGGTGAGGTGCAGTGATACACACAGCGGGCTAATTTCCAACAAACATGACCGAACAGGTGCACACTGGGAAAACAAGGCACGCAAAATAAACTCCCATTGGCCAGAGCCTGAGCTAGCTAACTGATCTAACCTTACTCTTTACAAAGGAGCTGTGTGTTCAGTTTGCCCATAGAGATCATTTAAGTTTCATCTATAGTATCAATCAGTAGAAAAGTTGTAATGGACTATGAGGATGTAGTCTGAATTTATGTCAGAGGAGGAATAAATAGTGTGAGGAAAATCTTGTGACCATTACTTTACCAACAGAGTAATTACATCTGTAATATTTATACCACAGAAATTAGTTTGGGTTTGGACACATCTAATAAAAATTAAAATGAGAGTGAAATTCAATGTAATTAATGATTTTTGCATCAAGATCCATTTTTCATTAATTTTTAACTTTTATTTGGTTGCATGTGGAAAATTGCACCTATTTTTCTCTGCGTATTTAATGATATATTGATATTTGTTCCTGGCCAATTATGCAATAAGTATTTATGAGTGATGAAGCAACAAGTGTCTCCTCTTAATCCTCAGTACTGCAGGCTGTACTTCAGTGAAACCCTGTCCTGCACTTTCAAGATGTGTCGGTTCCAACATGTGCCCATTGAGGGGGATGAGAAGGTAAGCTGAATCTTGAAAGTTGCCTTTGTCTGGTAAGGACGAGCAGGCCATTAATATAGAAGTGACTTTTTACCTCAGGTCGGTCGGTCAGATGTCCTCTATACCTGCACACTGTTGAACTTTGTCCCAGTCATAGCACTTGAGAAAATCGTTTTCTTTAAATGTCTATTTGAGTGCTGTTTAATAAGTAAAGGTTCTATTAATGTGAAAAATATAACCTTATCCCCACACCTGAGCTGCCAGTGTACACAGAACTTAACACAATTATCATATTCACTCTCTCATGTTAATATCTGGGAGGAGAATCTTTGAATTTGTCTTTTAATAAATACCTTTTATAAAAGTCTATCTTGTGTACCAAAAGATAGGATGCATTAGCCACAGTTCACACATGGGCTTGACATGGATTTTGACGGCACTTCTACAGTCAGTTTTGGAAGTGGTTTTGGTCTAACAAGCAGCTTGCAAAACCACCGGTAGAGAATTCCCTTCACCATGGAAATGTAAAGCAGGACTTGTCCTGTGTTGCATCATCAGCGCTCTGCAGATTTAAAGGCCAAAGTTGGTGTTTGATAGATTGAAGAAGTTGTTGTCTTGCAAAAACTTTCTGATGGACGTTGAATCACCAGGGCAGCAGCACCCTCTGCTGTGCCCCAGTTGTAAAGCCACACTTCAGTTCAGAATGAAGTCGTACATATTTCATGTTTTCATTTGGTCCCTTTTAGTTTTGTGTTGAGACTGTGACGCGGTTCACTCAGAATCCAATGTGTCTGCAGAAAGCAGGTAAGCATTTTCACTTTATCCATGTTTTTCTCCCCAAATTGGACATTCATAATGCAGCACTAAGGCTTTTTAACGATGATATTTGCCTGTTTGAATGATCCTGAATAAGATTTGAGTTTGAAATAGTTACTTAACTCTTGGACCGTTTTCCCTTCCTCCATGAAATCATCAGTTATGTTTTCACCCATGATTCCACATCTTTCTCATATTTCCTTTTCGACTCTTATCACTTCCTTTACCTCTTTATCATTTAACCTAACTCACCTCTCATGTATTTATCATTGCATCATTGTCTGCTCCACCCTCCGCCTCTCCACGGCTCCCCTGCCAACCTCCTGTCCTCTTCAGGAGCCGTGTTCACAGGCTACTACCAGAACAACCCACCAGGAGTGTACTTCTCCAAGCCAGTGCTGCTCTCCCTCCTGTGGGCTCTGCTCAAAGCCGGCTTTCTCTCCACTATCTTCTCTGTCCTCAATGTCAGCCTGGCTCACAAGATAATGGTTAGTTTGGTTTTCGCAAAGTTCCTTCACTATGTTGGTTGGATTGGACTTGGCACTAGGGCTCATCAAGCCTCTATTCACAGTTGTGTGATTTATAGTCTTGTCAGAGTGAATTTAACATACTGTCAGTGTAGCTTGTGTAGCAGCCTGTCTGGGTTCGTGCATCACTAAAAGTTACAGTCACTCCCTCCTTGATGGCAGAGCATCATGGGAAGAGGATGTCTACCACTGCCATTTCCTTTTCACAACGTGCAGTAGTTGTATAATTAATTGTGATTCATTGATGAAGATTAATTGTGACAAGTGACACCTGAGTCACTTGAGATTTTGTTGTAGAAAGATGCTCCTGCTACATTTAGATTGAGAGGTTGTGGCTGAGCTAGCATACTTGATGTGTGAAGCATTGTGTCCTCTAAAAGCCATGTAGCCCTACTTTATGAAATAAGTAGTTAATAAATATATGATGGATCATTGTACTAGTAGCAGACTCTGAATGTAAGCCAGGAACCCACTCATATTGATGATGGATTACCTGTAAATTGATTTCCATCATCGTCAGCCAGTGAAACACTAATACCATCCTTATTTCACCTCATTTAATCTTCATCCTCTATATCATCTATTAAAATAATTTTATTCATTAATAAAACTAAACTAAAAATTACTAACCAGTTTTACATTCACATTTCCATTTTTGCTTTTGTTGCTTTCACTCTGTTTTATCATTTTTTTAGTCTATTTGGGAAAGTGCTTTATAAATAAGGATGGCTTGAACATCATTTTCTCTCCTCCTTCCTCCTGGTTCATTTTTCCTCTTGCCTGCTTGCTAGCCTGGTCCTGAGTTCCTGCTGGCTCTCTTTAACTTTGTCAGGGAACGGGGGCTCATGTGCTTTGTGCCTGAACTCCTGCAGCTCACAGCCAAGGTACCTCGCTTGATACTCACCTCACATACTCTCATGCTGTATTTTTTTTTTTCTGTCCGTATATGGAGATTTTCATTGTGTGTATGTCCTCACAGATGGCTGATGCGGGCCTAGTGCTGAGTTTGGATTACATTGAGCTGCAGAAAACTCAAGAGTTCCAACAGACAGTCCATCTTAACTCCTCTGTTCAAATGTCTGGCAACCACAAGTGAGTGGAACAGCCTATTGATGTCAGATGCTGTCAGTCAGATAAGTCTCACAATACCAATTATTGACCATCTGTAATTGTTTCCAAAGGTTATTACCATCCACCAGTGCACCCTTTCCAGAGACCCTGAATCTGGCCCACGCCATTGTGGAAATAGAGGTTGGTTCCTCTATTTAGAAGCTACTTGCTTCTCATTACCTCGGCTTTGATCAAATTGGGCTGGCATCCACGAGGATGAAGTGGTGGTGTGTTTGATCTCGCGCTGTAATCATTTCAGCTTTTATATTTTCTTTCCATCAGCTTTGTACCAAGCAGGAGGACTGGAGGCGGATGGGGGTGGTTTTCAGGTCCATCTGCCAATCCAACCAAGTTCCCAACAAATTGGAGCTCGTCAGCAGTCGTGTTGCCGTAGCTCTCCTGTCTGAGACCAAAGACAAGCTGTCCCTGCCCTTTGCTGCCTTCGCTGAAATGGGTAAAAATCAGTGTAACTGAAGGGAAAAAAACACATTTCAGCTCAGTTTTATAGCCATATATAAGAAAGATTTGCATCCATATTCACTTGTAATAAGTTTAAAATGAGTTGAGGTTGTGTAAACGTTTCAGTGTGTCAGAGTGAAGGTGAGGACAGCCTGACCCGGAGCCACCTGGGCAGAATCGGAGTTTCTCTCATGTTCAGATACCACAAAACACATCAGTGGGCTAAGGTAAACAAACGGTGTGTGTGTGTGTGTGTCTCACACAGTAAAGCAAGGCGAGCATCTTCTCGGAACATGTCCTGTACCCATCTTCAGTGGGAGGTTGATCTTTTTTTTTTCTTTTGGCTGCGGTGAACTGCAAATACTGTACTGTGCTGAATTATAACCAGTCCCACACCTAAAATCCAGTTGAGGTGTAATGAGTGGGCCACATTCTAGTTTAAATGTCAAGTAAAAGCACAACTGAAGCAATTCTGTATGGAAAACATTACTCACAACCTGTAGCTATATTGTAAGTATAAAGTATGGGTAACATAATGTATTGTTATTGTTTGATGAGAACTTTGTAGCTCCAAAATCCAAATACTTTTTTATAGCTTGTCAAGTTGTAGCACTACAATTGAATTTACAGCATGAAATATCAAAATCAAAATTGGAATTGTAAAGCTTTCAAATGAAAGTATCAGCATTTGAAAGGTTCATCAAATCTTCCCAGTGTGTAGTGTAGTGTCAAACAAACCACACGGGTGTACATTTGTCACATATTATTTTTTGGAATGAATTGTATGTAATCAAACATCTTTCCAGAGTCTCATTTTCACTTTGATAGAGCCCTTGGTGTAGAGTCAGATTGAAGAACTGCAGTTTTGAACTGTAGGGCAATTTAAGATACAGAAAAAGTCAGGGGGGCATCAACTTGTAACCATGGTGCTGTCTTTGTTTGTGTGTGTGTGTGTGTGTGTGTGTGTGTGTGTGTGTGCATGCATGCAGGGTCGGAGGGTAGTTGAAGCCCTTTCTAAGGCAAAGGTCAGCTACTCGAAGCTGAAGGGCTTGTTCGGGAACGAGGACGGAGCATCACGCTGCTGCCTTGTCTCCATGGCGACCGAGCTCTTCCTCCTGACTGGCAGCGTGGAGGGTGCTCTCAACACACTCCGAGGTAATCGCTTTGACCTTGGAGCAAATAGACAAGAGGTGCCGGTCAAAGGAATGAAAGCAAATGTAGTGCCAGCTGCAGACTCGTCCATGGGAGACCTTTATCTCTTTTAAACCTGATCAACAGACACCATGTTGGTGGCTTAACAGGTGAAGGCAAACGCTGTGCCGTCCCAGTGTTATGGGTTGGAGAATGGGTCCACTTTATTTTAACGTCAAGCTGTCTTGTGTACTAGACATAGAACAGTATCAGAACTGTACAGAAAGACTACCATTATTTGCCCTTGAACTTTTCCATTCAGCTCCACACTCTGCAAAATACATGTTCAAATTCCTCTGTGAGTATTTGTTATCCAGTACTTGACTGGCTCTAGATCAGATAGAACTGCCTTCTCCTTCTTGATTAAAATGACTAAAAAGCAGTTGCTTCACTGGTGATTGAAGACTTATGTATATTTTCATGCATCAGTTAGAAGAAGGCAAGTTGTAGCAGTGTCGTTCATATATACCAGGTGCTGCAGAGTTCATACAGCTTACAGTATTGAAAATCAAATTTCAGATTCAAGGCTTGAAAAGGTCTTAAAAGTAATTTTCAGAGATTGGTCTTGAGAAGGTCCTGGGTTTTGAATCTGCGATCTCGTGGCCTCAGGAGAAGGCAGAAGGACAGAAATCTGACTGAGCAGACGGGTGTTTGTTTGTTTTTTTACTGTGCAATAGATCTTGAAATTGTTTTATGTGGATCTTGAAAAATCTTGAATTTGATGTCTGGAAAGGGGTAGGAACCTCAAGCTTAGTAACAGCATGAATAAAAGAAAACAGCAAACATTTGTCTTGGCTCCAAAATAAATGTTGACTGCACTAATTTATTGTGTCACAGCATCAATAGTGAAAGGTAAATGGTAATGAAGAAGGGAGTCAATTTCTCAAACCTGCGCCTGAGGCATGAACTGTTTTTTGGGACTGTTTTTGTACTTTTTTTATTTTTTATTTTTTAAAAGATGTTTATGCACGTTAAGTGAGAGTGTGTGTGTGTGTGTGTGTGTGTGTGTGTGTGTGTGTGTATTCATTCAGATAACGAGTGGTTCATCAGTTCACGCTCGTGGCCGTGTGAGCCTCGTGATCTGGAGAAGAGGAGTCATGTGTTGACGCGCCTGGCTGAGAAAACCTCTCACCGAGACACACTGGAGATCCTCTCTAACCTTCCGGGACTCAAAGAGCCAAGTGGTGAGAAAATACCGACGCTAAATAGAAAGCGAGTGCAGTTCCAGCCCAGAAGTAAGGGCAAGGGAACAAACTCCATCATTGCCAGTAATATTAAGAAACCCATTTTGTTCCAGCTTTTCACTCTGTAAGCCATCAGTTATTTTGACGTCCAGGGAAACATAACACAGTCAGTGTTGTTGGTAACTTATCTTTCTGTCTCTGTTCTCAGAAAACTGCTGGTCCATTAAAAGGCAGCTTGACTCAGGATCATAGAAGGCTAACAGGCCAGGAATTATGTCACATGGTTGAGAAAAAGACAGATAGCATACATTAGCATCCAGTGACAATCTGTAAGTGTTGTCCTCTTCATTCAGCCAGTTTTGAGGTGCTGTGGAATGTGCACCACAAATACTACATAATGTGTCACCAGCTTTTGTTCGCTGTAGCTAACAACTTAGCATTTTAGTGGTTAAAGACATTAAGGATTCAAACAGATTGTGACAGAGGATTTTTTTGTTTGATTTTTCAGAATAAAGGAAATGTTGAGACAGCTTAATTCTAAAGATACAGAAAACATCAATCTTAAATATTGGCTTTAACAAGGAATCTTATTTGTCATCTCTGTCTCTCTGTCCTGTTGTCTTTTCCTGCATTTTTTTTAGCAATAACTTCCTCTGATAGGTGTGGTGACGTGAATATCATGGAGGTGTGTGTCTTCTTTTCCCTCCTCAGACTTGGTAGATTGTTCCAAGTACAGTCCTCTCCTTAACGCTCACCTGCAAGTGTGTGTGGAGAGACAGACTCTCCCTGTAGCTTCAGACACAGTGGACTTCATGTTCTCCAAGAACCTGGCAGTCAACCCCACCGTGCTGCAGACACTCCTACACAAACTGGGCAAGCAAAACCTCTGGCTCCGGGCACGGGAAGTGTTCAGACGTAAGTACTGATCCACTCCACAATAATAAAAATGGATAATCAAAAAACACACCAAAAGGGTGTGTGTGTATGTATGTCGTATCCAAATCAGTGTAATGATGGAACTATAAGAGAAGCTCATGCCACTGAGACGACTATTTTCCACTCACATCCAGGAAGTGCACACATTTAATAAATTGACTTTGGGAAACTTTTGCTGTATTTTTTTATGTTTACCCTTTAAGTGCATCCTTTTTTTGCCCAAACCACAATGTTGGGCTGCAGCAGAGAGGAGCATCCCCTCCCCCTAATTACAACCCTTTAGGTGGCCCTATTTATCCAAATTAATTCCATGTGTCTGGTAGGTACGCTGCCAGGAAATCTCTGCCCAAAGGAAGTGACAAATGTAATGAAGTGAAATACAAAACTGTCTCCTAAACGGCAGCCTTTAAAATGGAATGAACAAAATAAATGACATTTTATGATCACAGCTGTTAAAACGTCACAGCAGGACAAACTGCTGGCTGGATCTTTTTTGTTTGTTGTTGAAATTTTTTGTTCGTTCTTAAACATACATTTTTATTCAGCACTCATTAAGTGTGTGTGTGTCTAGCCACTAAAAAGCCGATCAGAAGCAATCAAAGTCAAAATGTCAACCATCGGGTGTTTGATAGCTTCTGTTGAGTTTGGTCACATGAACACTTACGATAACAAGTATTACTTGAATACAGCATGACAGCATGTTCTCATGTCCCGGTATTCATTGTGTGTTAATCAGATGCGCTGTGTGTGGGGTATTACCCGGGTGTACTGGCTCCACCCGGCTTCCTGGCACTGACTGTCCCGTGTCGACTGGGAGAAATTGAGATGGCTCTCACCTTTGAGATGTTCATCACCGTCAACGCTACAGTCATACTCGGCGTCACAGAACCCACCTCCTCCCTCAGCATCACTCTAAAGAGGTAGTGTGTGTGTGTAAAACCAATTCCCTGGTGCGTTCTTGTATATGTGATCTGTATGTACATGACGGTCTCCCTCCCTCCAGGACTCAAACCTGTGAGAGAGAGTACCTCTCTGCCGGCAGCCGCCTCCTCTCGGCAGCATGCATTCCCCAACCCCAACTAGCTGTTCGCTACACAGCGGTCAACTCTTCACGGGAGCAAGTGTTCACATTAGACACTTCGTCAGCTCGACGCTGGCTCCGACACAATCACTTGTGGGCCAACGAGGTGTGGACACACTCCTCCAAGCAGTGACGCCTCCCCACAGTCTCCTCTAACGCGCATAATCCAGTCCTGGGAAACCTCTTGCATAACATAAACTTAAAGTGCCTCTGTGAAGACCACTTGCACTTACATTTGTCTGTATATGATTGTTTAGTATTTGACATTATTATGTTAATGTGATTGTCAGACTTGATTGTTGCCAGTTCCTGAGTAATGACTCACATTTCTTTGTATGTTTTTTTTTTTATATATATAAATACATTGTTCTACTAGAGCAAGTTTGGCTGCGTAGTGTTCCTTCTCAAAAGTAGAAAAATAATCACTGAATTCAACTTCTCCTAACCGAAGGTGTGACCATTTACTCATTGCTTTTTGTGTAACAAGTACAGTTCCTTAATTATCCATTAGAGGGAGTAAATCATCTATGCCTGATTTTCATCTTCATTGGGAGAATTGAGTCATGTAGTCGTTACAGAAGATCTTGACTAGCTTGATGGATCAGATGAAACTTGTATTCACCCTGTGGGGAGAACTGCATTTTTGCAAGGGTAGAGAATAGCAGAAATTACATTACATAATATTAGACATTACATAATAGAAACCACTGAAGACAGAACAAGTAGTTGGTCATCTTTATCTAGCAGATAAAGATGTTGCATCTTCACAGGTGTGAAAGTGTGCCTTGTTAGATATATACATTTTAGGAAATCAAATGTCAAGAGATGTTTCCAAACATGTAGATGTTTATTGTAGCTTTTTGCATGATCAGATTTATAGATAGAGGAAACAGGCTTGTGTGCAGGGCTTGCCTCAACTTCATAAAAGGAGTTCATATGTAGAACAAGTCAGAACATGCAAATATCCGTTATTTCATCAAAGTAGATCAGTTTGACTCTGAAGGGCTTTCGAGGGTGATTAACAAAAATTGAAGGCTTGCACTAGGTATCGACATGAGCTGCTGGACAGCACTTCGTTTTTGAAATGACATGCTGTGTTGTGTGGGAAAGTCCTCTAAGCTTTTGTTCACCCTTGGACAGCAGCATTTGGTTTCTTCCTCATCTGCTGTCTTTGAGGATGACTTTTTCTTTCTATTCTCTTCAGTGTCTATAAAGCCACAGAAAGACCAGCACTCACAGTCACATTTCATACCTACAGGCAGTTTAGAATCTCCAAACCACCTGACCTGCATGTCTGTGTGCTGTGAGAGGAAACCAATGAGATCACAGGGAGGACGTGCAAACTTCACACACAGGGCCATGGCCTTGTCGTAAATTATAGTGCAGTGATCGACATAACTGTCTTATGTACAGCAAGTTTCTGTGATGACTTGTCGGGAAAATACCATGCCACTCTCACCTCCTTTAAGTGACACAGCACTGGAAAATGTTAAACTCAGTCACTGCCTCCAGTAGAAGAAACAAAACCTCTTCCAACTGGACATTATTTCAAACTTGCGTTGAAAAAGCAGTTCTGTTATTTAAAAAAATGCAAAAAAAAGCCTGGTTGCTGCGTTGTCATCGCCACATGAAAAGCAGGGTGAAACATAATTCTCTGTGGGGTGATTTGTCTGGAGGAGTGTTTTCGCTCTGTGACGTATTAACATAACCTCTGCCATGTTTTCAGGTCATCCATTCTTTCATGCTTTCCCTTACTTACTTTGATCACCTTTCAAGGTTGCTTTAAATCAACTCGCCATCTCCCCCGATTGCCCAAGATACTGTTGTTCTTTCATTTAACCCCCGAGATAAATGGAGTAACTTTTGTGACCCATGTCAAATTAAGTTGGTTGAGTGTCTCATATGAGTCAACATGGATAACAGAGTCTATACAAATTTCTAGTGGGGGAAAGTCAGTTAAAAAAAGATCATAAAACACTTTGCATAAGTGTAACGTAAATTGTACAGCAAATGGCTTGGGGGTGTTTCAATAAGATCAGCAAATAAACACCGTTTACTTTCAGTAGTCAAACACAGTGAGCTTGTACAGACTCTGCGTTGGATCGTCTTCTGCAGCCAGAAAGCAGAAAAAAGTTTGTCCTGCCAAGGGGTCTCTAAGGAAGTGCAGGTCCATTGAGATTGAAGCAGAGATGATGAAAAAGATGCTTGTTGGGACCTCTTCTTGTTGTAGGTACATGTTCGGATGATTTGATGCTACATAGTACAGATGTAAAAGCAAAAGCCATCACCCCTCCAGTGACTCTTCCATGCTGTCAGCTGCTGCTTGCTAGCCTACACAGACATTTTCTTCTCCAGGGAGGCAATAGCACAGCTCCTTGACATGTGCCTACAGCATAGCCTAATCAAATGCTATGCTTCTAAGATGTGACAATCCTGGCCTGTGAACTGGGGGGAAAACAGGACGTCTAGAGTGAGAAAATTTACTTATGTGTATTCATGCAAAATAAATCCTTCCTTGATGTACAATAACAGCATTATGCCAGAATACATATTGGCTAAAAAGCTAATTTCATAGAGCTAATTTTATAGAACTTCTACTGGTCAGTATCAGGTGACATGCTGATCTAGGGTGCTAAAGTGGGAAAGCTGTTCCAATTTTACACTCCTCTCTTCCCTCTTTCCTCCCCCGTCTCCTCCAAATTACCGCCTGGAGGGAGAATTAAAAAGACCAGAACTGAAAAAGTTCGTAATATCGAGACCAGATTATTATGCTTCCATATATCCCGGGACTCCAAATACTAAAAAAATACTGGATACTAAAAAATTTCCATGCCTGTAAAACCAATGTTCACACCACCTTGTTGCTCAGATGAGTTGAGTTTAAAAAATATTAAGCCTTCTTTGCTGGAAATACTGTACAATAAATAAATTACAAGTCCAAATGTTACAACTACATTGAATTCTGTCACAGATATGAGATAACCAGGCCATAAATGAAGTTGGAATAAAAACATTACAAATTCCTGTAGCTCTAACCATAGCTCTTTTTCACTCCGTATCTACTGACAAAAAACCTTTCACATTTTGTTACTTCAAAGTTAATGACAGCCCTTGTTTCTTTCAAGTTACCTCTTGGTAGTAACTAGTGGTAATAAAACAAGGAAAATAAAGTAAGAAGTTATTTCACAGTGGTTCTCAGTGGTGTCCAGCATAATGAGGAATAGTTTAATTTTGTTGTCTTCATTCACAACAGGTTAGCACTACAGGAACCCATGATTTGCCAGGCCATCAATTCACTAAAGTATGGTGAAGTCTCTACATCTCCAGTTGCCATCAAAACTGGACAATGTGGAAAATAACTAACATCCCACAAGGGTGAGGGATCTGGTGTGGTTTTATTTTAGATACGGCTTTCAAATTGTGCTCTTTAGTGCTTGCCCAATAACTGGAGGGCTGGGGTTCAATTCCCTGTGTGGCGAAAGGGGCAAAACATTTTATCTTTTAGGGGATCATTCGGTAAATTAAATGATTTATATTTCTCTGTGCCCTGCTCCTTTTACTTGAAATTTGTATTCTATTGTGATGATTACACCACATTTTAGCCGTGCATAGGGGGCACACACACACACACACACACACACACTCCTCCCATGCCTCCTCCTCCCAGGGGCGGAAGTGGGTCCATATTTTTTTCTCAGTCGGATAAGAGCGGCTCGAGGAGCTGCAGCCTGAGCAACACGCGCCCTCAGAGACGGGAGAGCAGCGCCCACGAGAGCGCACGCCCTGTGTTTATGTTTATATCGCCGACAGAAAACATCAGGAGCTACAACGGAATAGGGGACGTTAAAATAGGCCTCTTAGGTCGTTGTAGACCGGGGCTCTCCGTTTAGAGGACACCGTTTTTTCTAAGCTGCAGGAGGTAAGCCCCCTCGCATTCCTCCGCGCAGAGAGAGAGGGAGAGAGAGGGATACCACCAGACAGGCTGAACGGGGAGGCAGAGCTGGAAAGCGGCCTCTTTACCACCGGGGGAGGATCGGTGAAGCCGTCCACCGCGGCTTGCTAGACGGTGTATCGGTTGTTTTTGGCTAGCCGGACGCTCCCGGTGTTTGTTTTTGACGCCCTACGGACCCAAGGCACACGTTGGGATCGGTGCTTTGATGAATAATTTATGGTATCTCAGCCCGAGGCTAGCGCTGCTACTGCCGACCGACCGCTGGCTGCGCCCGACGCCGCCTGAACGGGCCCCGATGGTGGACTAGACAGAAAAACGACGACGACGACACAGACTCTGAAATTTGGGGGGAGAAAACAGAAATTGGGCCGGTTTTCGGTGATCGCTGGGGTCCCGTTTCGAAACGCGGAGCCCCGTAGTCATGTTGAGTCGGTGGGGGAGGAGAGACGGAGCTCCCAGTACTTCGAGGCCGATCCAGTGTCACTCCAGTTTCGGGTTTATTTTATGAGCCTCTGCCTCCGCTAAACACCAACAGACGCTTTTCTACAGGGCTGGGTGGCTCGTTCCTATTTGGAAGAATGACGAGGATGCTTCCACCTAAAACGCCTTACACAGCTGAACTGATGTGATCTTTGCCGACTGAGTAACGTGATACATTTTTACGTGTGAAATAATCCTCAAGTTATTGTTTAAAAAAGTGACTACCTCCTTATTTTGCATCGGGTCAGTGTTGTGCAGAATAACAAACATTGAAGTCGATGAGCGCCGTTTTCACTGTTGAACTGACTTTAATGCCTCATGTATCTACCTCAAACACCAGATTGTTTCCTACAGAAGACGACAAACCGATGTGTCCCCAAATGAATACCTCAGCCTCGCTGCAGCGCATGTTATAAACTGAGCCTGTGTTTCGGTAGCGCCGCAGATGGCTTCCTTTCCAGACTCGGACCTGCAGACGTGCCCGCTCTGCAAAGAGCTGTGCGGTTCCTCCGCTCCCATTTCCTCCAACTCCTCTACATCTTCTTCCTCCTCCCATACCTCCTCCTCCTCCAGCCAGACCTCCAGGAGGCTTCACGTCCTCCCCTGCCTCCACACCTTCTGCAGGCAGTGCCTAGAGGGCCGGCGCAGCCCTGGAGACCCGCTGAAGTTGCGGTGCCCCACCTGCGACCAGAAGGTGACCATCACAGAGGCCGGGGTGGACTCCCTGCCCTCCTCCAACTTCCTCTTCAGCAACCTGCTGGACGTGGTGGTGAGCTCCGAGGAGCAGATCCAGAACAAGAACGGCCACCACCACCGGGGAGGCGTGGGTGGTGGAGGTGGCTCCTCAGGCTTCCACCACCCCCACGGAGGCCTGCTGCGCCCCCACCACCTGGGAGAGCCCCAGTGCAGCTCCTGCGATGAAGAGAACCCGGCCAGCTCCCACTGCCTTGACTGCCAGGAGTACCTGTGTGACAACTGTGTGCGGGCCCACCAGCGGGTGCGGCTGACCAAGGACCACTTCATCGAGCGGCTGGGGGGCCGGGCCAACGCCAACAGCAACCCAGGCCAGGGGGTGTCTGTGTCCCTGGCCCAGTCGCTGCAGAACAACTTCGCCCTGCTCTCCCTCTTCCAGGATCGCATGAGCTTCTGCCAGCACCACGACAGTGAGGTGAGTTCACAAAATAAGCACTTGTTTATTTAAACACAAACACTGGATATGTCTAGTATTATTTATAAGCACACCACAAAGTTAAAATGGACTGCAGTCCTGTTGTGCCAAGTCATTTAGTGGTGACATCCAATGTTGGCCCACATTGGTAACATTGGTAATAGCATTATGTGAGTTGTGCAATGCACGCGCACGCAATACTATAGTGTAATAGCATTATGTGTGTAGTATAGAACCGCACTGGGGGCCATATGGCCTTACGTTCAAAGGGAGCTGAGTGGCTCTTCACCTAGTTCCCCGGAGACGACCAGGCACGTGTGCTGAGCTGGATTTACACACACACACACAACTGCACGCACGCACACACACATATGCATAGACACGCAGAGTCTGGTTAATCTGTACCACACCATCCACCCAGAGCAGAGAGAGGCCCCTCAAGTAACTGCACACATGTTTCTATGACTGTTAGAAGTCCTATCCATGGAGATATTATAGAGGTCTACAATTTCTCTCATAATGGAAGAGACAAGTTGGATTTTGTGCCCAAAGTTCTTTGTTTTGTTTTTTTTTTTCAGCCATGGGATCTGGGCAGGGTAACTGCAAAGGCCTTTAAAACAGGAAACCAAAGTATTTTTCTTGGTTTAGTCATATGGTCAGGAAAAATAACACATGGCACTGGTAGGGGGTCTTGGAATGTCATCTTTGTACTGCTCCAGGAAGTTCCCCGCGCCGCCCGAGACTACAACACTCTGCCATTCAAACCGAAACAAGCAAATAATAGTTCAGTCAAAGTAGTCAATTAAAACCGCTGCAGTCTCGCGTCGGTTTATGTCCAGAGCTTTGACACCAATATTGTTTAAAAAAAAAGAGAGTGCCTGGTCAATACATGAGTCATTCTGTCCACGGCTTTCAGCGCATTAATTTAGCTCCTGCTCACAAAGGCCCAGTTTAGATTTCAATTTAAGTTTTT
>OMLF01050301.1:0-11229 GCA_900302615.1 Holocentrus rufus
TAGCCACCCACTTTGACAGATGACTTCCTCGGGCATCTAGGGGATGTGAGAGAGTGTGAATTGAATTTCAGAAAACACATACACACACACACACACACACACACACACATACACACATACATACATACATACATACATAGGTCAATCTGCGCTCAAAACTAATCAGACTGATAAAGTTTCACCAGAAACGAATCAGTGAGTAAAGGACGCAAACGGAACATTTGTGTTCATGCATTTCCATGATGAAATCTTTATTTTGTTGACCATCTCAGTTACAGTTTAACATTCCCATAACAACAAAACAGTCCACAACAAGAGATCGCAGAGCGCGTTTTCAAGAGAAGGTCCTCTTGTCTGGTTGTAACAAAACGGGACTCCTTTGACCACTTGTGGCTAATGCTAGCTGTGTCTTCACTATACAAGCTCGATAATACTTTAAGTAGACTCCATGAAAGTTAACTGGCCCCAAATGACCATCAGCACACCAAACGTAGTTCCGCTTCTAAACTGAAACACTCGCGACCTCTTGTGGTGATGGTATTGGAAAAGACGGAAGATACATAACGGAGGGAAGAAAGAAGACTGAAATTACAAGTCATTATCTGAAGTTTGTCTATCCCAGGAGAGCTCAGGTCCAGTGATCTTTGTAATGTTAAACTTCAGATGCTCTATAGTTGGGCCGATTGTGAAGTGTGTTAACATTTGCAATATTCACAATGAGGTAAACATGTACAGCAGAACAAGAAATGCACAGGGCAGTTCTCATCTCCTGTGACTCACGTAATGACGCAATAGTCTGTGAGGCTGCAGATGATTGGACCAAATGGTGAAAAAAATGGAATTCCAATCAGAGTTTCTGCATTTTTTTATTCCCATCTTTTAATACAATACTGATAAAAGCCAAGACAAGAGAACCTTGAACACAACACAACTCATAAACTGTCTGCTCAGTAGCCAGTCCGCCACAAGGGGGCGCTGCTGCACACATCCCACATCCCACAGACTGCTATGATGTGGCTGAAATTGGACTGAAACTCACTTTTATTTTTGCTGTCTTGTCACACTTAGAACATCACTGAATGGATCTACAGACACACCACAACAAGCCTTTTCAGACAGCTCTCTTGTAGCCTACTTGCTATATATTTAGACATTATTTGCACACACACAGTTCTGTTATGGACCTCCATGATGGAGACAGTCGTGGCTGCTAGCTGGATTGTTTTAAATCACTGTGTTTTACATTCCTCTCAGCCTGAGATCCATCCATCCTTCACAGCTGTCAGCTTTAAAAGCAACATAGAAGAAGTGGGTCAAGGACAGTCCTGGGCAAGTAACATGATGTTGTGTTCAGTGTGGGGATTTTCCACTGAGACACTTGCTAATCTAATCTAGGAAGATGGGAAATGAAGTTTTAATTTGAAGAAACACGAGTGCTAACAATACCACTGCTGGGAGAGAGAGGCTATCAATTGCCTTTACATTTTTATGGTATTTATTACATGATAAGTTAATTTGACAAAAAAAATTAAGTGAGATTTAAAAATGCAACACCTGGCGCCATCAAAAGGTCAAAGGTCAGGGTTTTATGTTGGATTTCTAATCAAGAAAAAAAAATGTTATAACATAATTGCATCTGCCACTGTATCAACAAAACAAACAACAAACTGAAGTATCTTTTCATTTAATGACCCAGTTACCGCTGATAGTGATGAAAATGATGCAAAGATAGCTAAACGCACTAAACATACACAGTTGTGCAGTATTAGCACTCACAGAACTGAACCTGCAGTGATAAAATGTCTGTAGAGAAAATGTTCTGTTATGTGTGAGGGAGAAGGAGCGCTGATTTAAATTCACCTCACTCCTCCTTCACGTCACTGTCCTTCTCAGTCTTCTCTTCCTCATATCTCTCCATCGCTCACAGCAGACGGTTAGAGGGCAGCAGCAGAACTGGGCCAGGGAAGCCATCAATAAAACCACTGCTGTACATGTTGGATGTGCTTTATGGCTGCATCCAACATGCTGCTACACATTTTTCATCATCTAAAACAAGAGATACAGCACTGTGTATGTATATAATTTATGTATGGTCTCAAAACAATGTTCCCCTTTAAATCGACATTTAACTTAGAACATTATTCAGTGTATTCAAGTCTCTTACCTCAGGTGTTTTTCAGCAACATGACACATTTAAAGCTGCATTATTCAACATTTTTACATGAAAATACACCGGTCTTATCAGCCTAAATCATTACATGATGCTGCAACGGACAAGAGCGTCCCATCCTGCCTCATAAAGATGCTCTAGATTTGCCAATTAAATTATCTGTAAAGTTTGATAAACTGCTGCCGGCAGTGACATTGTATTGTCTTTCTTATGACAAACCTGGTGCTTCTAAGTGACACAGTGTCTGTGGTCGGCCTCATTTGTGTTGCTCCCAGACCACAGACCTGGTGGGATCATGTGCCAATGCAGTTCTGGTTTCCACACTCAGTCAATTCCTGGATCATACTGGTATTTGCTACCATTATAGTGCCATCTTCTGTGTTACGGCAAAAAGAAATATTACTTTATGGCACAAAACTGTTCCACCAAAGGCTAGAGAGAGACTCAGCTGAAGCACGCCCACTGGCTGCTGTGAGACAGTAAAGCAGAGTGCTGTTCTGTCTTTTGTCGTTGGGGGCTGAGCACTTGTTCAACAGAGTAGAATATGGCCAATGTTACTTTGTGTAGGTTACTTTGTCTGTCAGATTTCAAGCGACTGAGCTTGAAATCTGACAGACCTATTTATGCTGGCGGAGTGGAATAAATATTTAATGTTGATGTTTTGTGGCAAAGTGGTTTAATAAATATTTAAACAAATCATAATTTGTTGTCTGTTATTTCCTTTATTTGAGAAATGATGTTGTTGGTTGAACTGTTGTATATTATCGTCGGCAACCAGCCAGCGGCCTCATGCCTTCAACCGATTCACAGCCGTGCTGATATTCAGTATAACAGCACTCCCTCTCGTGTGATATTGCTTAAATATATGGTGGTCAGTGGAGCTAAATGCTATGACATGATCACTACATTTGATTCAGTAACTGGACTACTTCCACTCGCATTGAGGCTATGTGATGCTGACTTGTGACCTAACCAGAGGAATAAAAGCATTTTCTTCAGAAATAATTCCAGATTTCATTTATCTAAGCTCATAGAAATGTGCATCGTCTTAACCAGCGTTTACTCATTTTCACCAATGCACAGAAAAAAAGAAAAAAGAAATCTAATTTAGAGAGCTGATTTGAAAGAAAAGTCCTGGTAACTGCTTTTCATTTGACTCTTTTTAGCCCAGTTGGAGCTCTACATCGCCCCCCGTAGGTGGCTGCATATATTCTTGTAGGTGGGGTTTCATCCTATTGTAGACTCTCTGTGGCTCCACTATTCTAACTGCATAGCATGAATGTGACATTTATCTAGTAGTCTGAAGGTAAACTGGTTGATACGAAGCGCTCTGCTCTGATCCTTCCATTTCCCCTATGGTCTCATTTGATTGCATTAATTATACCAAGATAGCACAATCGAGTCTTATTTCTCCCAGTCCATCTTCCTGTCTGTCTTTTTGTCGTTTGTCTGTCTGTCTGTCTGTCTGTCTCTTTTCTCTCTGGGGTTTGTAAGAAAGGAAGACAGATTCCTCCCTGAGTAACTCAGAGTCTACTGAACCACTTCTGTCGCCTCACATCACATTACTACTGTGACACACACACACACACACACACACACACACACACACACACACACACAGAGCGTGACAGTGATGAATCATACTGTCAGAGGTCTACTGTATTCTGCATAAGCTACAAAACATTTGTGTGTATGTATGTGCTACCTGTGTGTGTGTGTGTGTGTGTGTGTGTGTGTGTGTGTGTGTGTGTGTGTGTGAGCCTCTCTGTCTGTTGTGTTGTCCAGTTGGCTCACACTGAAATAGTTAATTTTAAAGACGTTACTATGCAGTTGCATCACAAGTCTCCCAGCAGTCATGACCAGCGTCATCATGGAGAATCAGCTGTATGCAAATAACAGCTAAATATAAAACAACCAGACTCAAAAAAGAGACGTCACTGAGAGAAACTGTTGTGTTGTGGGTTGACGGTCAATTCAAAAACGTTATAAAATGTAAATAGCACTCAAAATGTAATAGTACTCAAATGAGGTAACAAGAAAGGTTAAGTTACCTTTATTATCTTAAAATTAGCTTACTGCCACATTGTACTTTGTTGTTGTTTGTGTTTGTTTGTTTTTAGTGTTTAACTTTGTTTTTTATATGGACCTAAGAGTCTGCAATAAAGATTGATTGATACAGTAAACTGCAGTGTTTTTAGCTCTACTCCAAAACATGAAGAGTTGTAGCTTAAGGCTATTCAGGCCGTATCAGACAAAAATTCAGACAAATTTATCGGACAAATTTATCCTGATGACTTCAGATTGTTCGCACGGTCGTTCAAGTTGTTGCAGAATTGTCACCGCTAACAACAACACACATTTACAGGCTAACAGCAAACACTAAAACTAACGCTAGTCTGTTAAATTAATGAAGTGAATAAATGTTTATGAAAGTGTAGAGATGCTTATAGCGTCTCTAAGGATCTACAACAAGTAGCTTACTGGTGAAGTTTCCATGATGAACTCTGACATCTTTCATTTTGATGATGTTTTGTGGCAAAGTGAGTCAAGTCCTGAGTTTCCAAATACTAAATACAAAGGGAGAAGATGTGAACATTTTCCCTGAGTGTGAAACTTGTATTTATGATTATAACGAGATGGTGTGAACACAGATCAGCTCAGTTAACCTGAATTAAGTGTTAGCTTGATAATTAGCTAACAGGCTAATTTAGCAAAACAACTCTTTCAATAATAACATGAACACTTTCAACAACTAGCTCTTGATTATGCATTGTGAACAACTGGGGTGACAGGGCAAATCAGTATCATTATTACCATCATTATTACTATCATCTTTTAGCACATTAAATGAGTTAATAACAAAACAGTGATTATTAGCTAACCAGGTAGTTAGCTAGCTAACCAGTCGAATAGATTGATTGCATAACAAAGCTCAAATATTAACTATTTGTTGAGAATGTCCAATATGGCCACCAGAAAGCTTTTTACATCGCATGAAAGCCATTAACATTTGAAGTTTAATTAAAAAATGAGAGCAAAATTTTTTTTGACAAAATTAGACTTTTTTTTTTTTATAGCTGATCATCTATAGTGCTTATTAAAGGATAGTAGTTACCCAAAACTTTGGTTGACCACATGATGACACACCCTGCATACTTACTAGAACACACTGCAGGGAATTTATTTACTTTGCCAAAATGGCTATATAGTACATATATGTTAATAAGACAAGAAAAATAGCTCATATCGTGTGTGTGTGTGTGTGTGTGTGTGTGTGTGTAGGGTGTGGGCTGCTGTTTAAATTGTATTCATTTGTTTAGAGGACTCAGTGGGATGTTTGACTCCTCTGAATGCCATGGCAAATGCAGTATACTGTAAGTTTAGTGTGATTTGCAGACATTTGCAGACAAGCAAGCATTCAAATGTGTGTGTGTGAGTGTGAGTGCGCTGTAGTCATGCTCTGTGATGCTGCAAGCTGTGTGGACCTGCGTCAAAAAAAAAAAAAAAAAGGAGGGGGAGAGGGATGAAGGGAGGGATGGAGAGATGTGAGGATGAGTCACCCAGACAGATGAGTACAGATGTTTACTCAGATCAATTATGAAAGTACGCTGGTCCTGGCAGGAAATGTGTACTAACAAAACCACCTGCGACTACACAGATGTACTCCGACTTCCTCCCTTGGAAAGACCGAGTGCGAACATAAATATAAATGAAATGCTCATTATGTATTCCTACACAGCTGTGGTAGGAAAACATAACACACAGTGTTCAACCAGAGATATTCTCTTTGCATTTCAACTTTTATCAGTGGAAGTGTTAAAAAAAAGAAAAGAAAAAGAAAAAAACAATAAAATGTTATTATTAAAATCTAACATACTTTGGGCATTAATGGAACAGTTCACCCAAAATACATTACATATATTTTTGCCCCAAATTCATACTCCTTGCGGCAGACAGATAGTTTTTGCTGATGTTCTTTGGCAGGAAATAGTTCCCAAAAAGGATGCATTGTTATGTGTGTCATTGTTTTTGGAGCAGTTGAGCTTTTTCAACATGTAAATTGTTTTAAATTTACCTCCACAAAACAGAACAATCCCCATACAGCACCACTGTAGTGGGGTGAAGACAGACGGACTGGAAACTTCACAAAATCACACAAAAACTATCTGGATGGATAGATTGCAGTATAGGTGGGGTTTTTGTTTGTTTGTTTGTTTTTGGCATTTTTACTTGTGATTTTATGTTTTAAAGGACAGTGAAAGCAAGCTCCTTGTCAGCTCTTTGTTGTGTAAATGAATGAATGAATCAAGAATGAACTAATTAATGAAGGAACAAATAAATGAAAGAAGATACAAGTGAATGAATTAATGAAGGTTTACAGCAATAATTTAATCCTAAATGAATATAATACATGAAATAAATTCAACGAAGATAAACTCTAAAATATAGTAAGCATGGCTGAATACACTGCTGCAAATAAAAGTACAATTACTCCCACACACAATAAAATCATGTAAAAATAAAAATTTGCCATTTAAGAAACCTACAAAAGTGAAGAAGGACTTGGTTAATAATAACCTCTTAACATACAGTAAAAGTTATTTTGCATTTCTAAGTGCTTGCGGAGGTTTGAAGAGGAGTTTTTTCAGAGGAGATCTCCGTGTTTTTCGGGAAGCTCAGTGAGCACTTCATTGTGTAACTGTTGTTACATAATGAAGTGCTGTAGTTGTCTTTTTTAGAGTTTGGTAAAAATAGTGAAACCAGATGTGGCCGAGGCTGTTGCTAGCTACCACAGTCTTATCCAGCTACTAGCTAATTTCCTCTTTCTTTTTTATTTACTTGTTCTAGCAATGGGAGCAACTGCAGCTGAGCCGATTCCCCCTGAGGGATCAATAAAGTATTCTGATTCTGATTCTGATTCCTGCTAAATTCAAGCTTTTGTTGTTGCTGTTCTCTGCAGTTAACTCACTTGGTAAGTGTGAGGTCTATCTGAAGTTGGAGTAAGACTAGTTTTATATACCGATCTTCCCACCCTGCATGTTCAAAATGGCCGCCACATGCACAGCAGGTGTATTTGCACAGATCTCGACTCTCAGCCAGCTAGCCTGCGGTTCAGAGGACTTTTATCTGACTCGATCCATTCAGCAATTACAATTTGCCATTTAGCAGATGCTTTTATCCAAAGTGAGCCTGGCAGAGCGTAGTGAGCAGGAGGGAGTGTAGACCTGAATGAGGGAGTTCAGGTAGACCAGAGCTGTTTTGGAAGCTGCTTTGTAGACCAGCATCAGGGACTTGAACTTGATGCGGGCAGCAACTGGGAGCCAGTGGAGGGATATGAACAGCGGAGTGACGTGCTCTTTTAGACTGGTTGAAGACCAGACGCGCCGCAGCGTTCAGGATCATCTGCAGAGGTTTGAGCGTACAGTAAGGAGATGCAGTAGTCAAGGCGTGATAATACAAGAGCCTGGACTAGTTCAGACCGGCAGGGTCTGATGTTGTACAGGGCAAATCAGCAAGAACGAGCTACAAAAGCCACATGGTCCTCAAAGTTCATTGATTCACCGTTGCAAAAATGACGCCAACAGCACATTGGGCTGAGCTAGCTATACAGCTAGCAAGCAGAAAAATTGCCTGAAGATCTTTTGAGCAAAAAGTGTCACTGTCTTCTTGCCTAAATAGTTTACAGGTCCAACTGAGGCACTGACCTCTCTGTTAACATGACAATTCTCATACAAACCAGACAAATTTCATTTCTGCAGCCACTATACTGCCAACTTCAGGCTACGTTGGGCCAAGTCCCACACCTGAGCAGATCCAATAAAATAGAAAAGTGTGAACAGTAAATAATTTTTGGAAGTGAATGTACCTGGTCAGATTGTCACTTAAATGTCTTGAAACTCGAACTATTTGTGGAGATTCAAGGTTTGCCATCAAGTTTATATCGGGACATATCATGAGGTCTCTCAGGCATCTAGTTAGACGCCTCCCTGTGGAGGTGTTTGGGGGCACATCCGACTGGGAGGAGACCCCCGGGTAGACCCAGAACATACTGGGGGAACTACATATTCCAGTTGGCCTGGGTTAGGGTTTGGTCTGGGATTTTGGATGTGGTACTATAATGATCTGACATAGTGTGTCTTTTCCTGGCTTTAAAGGCATTAAAGTGAAAGGATGCAGTTTTCTGAACGAACCCCCAAACTACACTGGAAGTGAAATGTTGCTGATTCCATCCAGTGTTAATGAGTTGGACCTGCTCCATCTGAAGAAGCAGCACTGCACGCTTAACTCTGAAACTACACCGGAAGCATAAGTGGAACATAAACACAGTGGAACGTTTTGGAAACCACTGAAGCACTGAATGAGTCCAGATTTGTCCTCACATCACAGCGGCTAATCCAGATCTCCATATTTTCACTGACTTTTTTTGGTCTTTACTTACAAAACCGCAGTGATGACAAACCCACGTTACTGTCAGTGTGGAAGTGACAGCGAACCTAAAAATGTAAATGCAAATGAAAATCAGGAGGTGCAAGAGGAGTCAAACACTCCTTTAAACGGACTCTGCATATGTGAGCAATATCACGTCGTCACACCTCCTCCTCTTCCCTCCCTCGCTACAAGCTCTGTTTTTTATGAATGAAAAACAGCAGCCCACACCCTACTCCTCTCTCTCTCTTTCTCTCTCTCTCTCTCTCACACACACACACACACACACACAGGATGATGTCAGCAGTCAGAGCCCAACCCCCACCGATGCGGGAAAAACCTCACGATCAGAGAGAGAGAGGAGTCCTCAGTCATTCCCATATGTCTCTCACTCTCTCTCTCTCTCTCTCTCTCTCCTCTCTCAGGCAGGCAGGCAGGGAGCGAGCAAGCAACACCTCCTCTCTCTCTCTCTCTCTCTTTTCATCCTCCTCCCTCCTCCCATCCATTTCGCTCTCGTTCCCTCACTCGCCCGAGGATGAATAATCCATGTAGAGGAGAGAGAGAGGGGGAAGAGGGAGGAGACCAACGCAGCATCAGCATCATCAGATGCGACGACCGAGGATGTAAGAGAGAGAGAGAGAGAGAGAGAGAAGGCTGGATGCAGATACATCCTTCAGGCAGCATGCACACTGGGCTCAGTTAGACCGGAGCGGGCTAATTGCTGGATTGTAAGTAGATCATAAGATGGGAAAAGATCAAGATCTGAGAAATTAACATTTCTGTGAAGTAAACCACGCTTTGGGATTCTACTTTGTGTTGATTATACACTACCTGGAGCTGGCTAATTGCTGGAGTGCAGCTGACTGACAGGAGAAAGAAAGAAAAAGACAAAAGGAGAAGAATATTTAACTATTTATATTTTTGTACATGGCGGAGAGAGCGTTTATCAAGACTCTACTTTCTGTTAAGGTGTATTAGGATTTGACTAATCTCTGGAATGCAGATGGAATGCAGACAAGCTTCATGGATTGTGTCATTGGTTTGTAATAGACTAATTGCTGGAGCAGTGGCTGACTGACTCAATTCTTGGGGTGTAATTATTGACTTATTAAGAAAACAGATTTCCCTTTGGATTCCAGTGCAACTGGGGCCAGACTACTCCCTGAATTACAAGCCTCCTCCTTCAAAAGACCTATCCTACTACTTGGTATTCATCCTACCACTTAGGAAATCTACACCACTCCTCCACATGGGGTGTTTCAGATGATGGGACCTGACTAATATTTGGATTACAAGACTTTAATTGAGAACTGTATCTCCTGGTTATTTCCTGTTGCAGTTTAAACCACTGAGAGTCCAGACTATTTTCCAGATTACAATACTATCTCCTCTTCCTCCTGGGACCTGACTAACCTCTGGAGATCAAGCCTGGCTCACACTTCTAGGATGTTCTGCTTCTGCCTGCAGAGTTCCCTGCTGAAGCTCCAGGCTCTGGAGGTGGAGGGGAGCCCGTCGCTGGGTCCATCCCCAGAGGAGAGCCCACCTGGCCTGGGCGGCAAGGAGCAGAGGAGCCCCTGCGCTCCGGCCGAGCTCGGAGGGAAGGATGGGAAGACGCTGGCTCTCTGCCACAGCTTCCCTGCTGACGAAAACAACCCACCAGGTAGCAGCACGTCTGGTTTACACCTCGACCATCTCTGCCACGTTGTCTCATATCCAGTGTTTTTTCTTCAAACAAGGTGGAAAATCTGCCAGTGGGATGAGATAATCCCACTTGTTTCCAATGCAGTTTCACTTGTTTGAGGAATTTTTATATAAATATGTTTAAACAGAACAGAATAAAGCAGATCAGCCCATTAGGAAAATGACCAGAAAATGACACTTGATTAAAAAAACATTCAGGAACTAATGTGTCAGTGAGTTTGCTATATTTTCTACATATATAGCTATTCAGAAGTTATTGGTGCTGTATTTTCTCATGAGTTCATTAAAGGGGGACTCCACACTAAAACACTTTTATTTATTCTGCTTTAATTTCAATTCTAAATTTAACTCAAAAAAAAAAAAAAACTAAAAACAAAATGAATGGTGATCAAACTAATTTCGGAGCTCCAGTTTTTCTAATCTCAGTTCAAGTGACATAAGAGCATAAAGACGGCAGAATACATTTTTGTTGTTTATGGCAAGAATCAATTTTTTTTTCTCTTTTTTACCTCGTTTGAATCTTAAAGGAGATTAAAATGGAGATTTTATGGAGTGTAACTTTAATTCCTGATGTACTTCAGTAAAGTATTGTATCTGAGGCAGCTACAGCCTTTCTGTTGAGTCTGCTTAGTTTGCATGGCATGCCAGCATCCATGCTGTGTGTGTGTGTGTGTGTGTGTGTGTGTGTGTGTGTGTGTGTGTCGTGCATGGCACGCCACCAGGGGCTGCCTTGCTTTTCCTCCACGCCAGCTGCTATTTATAGCACAGAGCATAGAGGCAAAACGCACACACACACACACACACACACACACACACACACACACACAGGACCTGCCAGCAGAGGTTAAACTGAAAGCCACTTATTTCATTAGCCACTTAGGTGGAAGATCTTTAATTAATGTTCCCAGTGAAAATCAATTTGCACTTGACCA
>OMLF01050302.1:0-12290 GCA_900302615.1 Holocentrus rufus
CCTCTCTCTCTCTCTCTCTCTCTCTCTCTCTCTCTCTCTCTCTCTCTCTCTCTCTCTCTCTCTCTGGACAAGTAGAGTTGATTAGGGAATGGATACAATGAGTCATCAGCGTCTGGATTGTGTGTGAGCGTGCACATATGCATGCGTTTGTGTGTGTGTGTGTGTGTGCACGTGCCTGCTTGCATATGTGTGTGTGTGTGTGTACATGCATGCGTATTTATATGAGAGATAAGTGAAAAATGTCGCTCCATGCCGAGTGTGTTGCATGGTTACCAATCCCAGACAGTTCTATCTGCAGGTTCTGGAAAAGCCTCGCATGATAACACGGGGGAAATAGCTAGCTGGTGTGTGTGTGTGTGTGTGTGTGTGTGTGTGTGTGTCCATCATCAAGGTCTTAGATTCCTCAGCGGGTCGATGCGGGGTCGGCTGAGGGCCCAGCAAGCGTCACGCTGCTCCTATTTTAAGCCGTGAGTCTGAGAAGTTGATAGATTGGTTCGGTTGGCCGGGGCCTTTGGATGTTTTTTTACTTATTTATTTATTTATTTATTTTTCATTTGATCTCAGCCAAGAAAAGCGCGTTGTAAACATTGCACAGGATTCCCACTGCTCATGGGATGTCTGGAATATTATGGATTTATGGAATTCGCTGGGAGAGGGAAGTTTTTAAATAGCTTCCTTTCCAACTCGTCTCACATATTCGTTACATTAAAACGAGGTTTTTAGGATTTTTTTCTTTTCTGAGCTGAATAAGATCAAAGAGCCTGGAAGGAATACAATCTTTCGGTCATGGAAATGCTTTAACGTTGGTTTGGAAAGTTATGGAAAAGTGCTTGAATAGTACAGCAGCATTGCAGTGTGGCTACAGGCTTGGCTGCCTGACAGACACACACACACACACACACACACACACAAGGAACTGGAGATAGATGGATTTGGTGTACCCGTTCAGTTGGACGGGGATGTGGAGATTACAGGCGAGTCCACTGGGCAGGGTTTGGCAAGGACTGGTCTGCAGCAGTTCTGGTGAGAGAGTGATGATGAAGGGACGATCTTGAACTTTCAGTCTCATACCTCTAAAATAAAAAAAACCTAAAACTATGAGGCGCTTTCAAGCAGGCAAAACAAAACTCTTGACCAGCACCATAAAAGGGTGCGAAGAAATCTGCCCCCTTCTTGTTCCTGGGTTTGTAAGATAATAACTGCATGCCTCTCGGAACCAGGTCTTTGAAGGCCTGGTCTGAGGAGTCTTCCCTCACTTGACCTTGGGCCGTAAGAGCGTATTGATTTTACAGGTTGGAACATGTTCAAGTCCACGTCGTGGTCTAATACTGATGCACATGCTGGTTGCTGGATCATTATACCCTGCGGATGCTGCATCCAGATATCCAGATGACTCAAAACAGGCAGTAAATAATAAGAGCATCACTCATCTGTGCAGGATGCAACAGAGATTAAAATCAGGGCTACTCAAAGGAAATATAAAGATAAATTCAGACCAGTATGAATAATCTGGGCTTTGTCTGTGACAGTTTGAAAACCATTTTGGGGGAAGGAAGAAGGAATAACGTCGAGGTTACAAATCAAACCAGCAACTGGAGTTCGATGTTTGATTTTAGGGATAAAATACTCTGAGATCAGGACCGATTCTTTGTCCATTTACTCTTATAATCCCCTCTCTTTAATTAATGTAGTGTGACTAAGTGTTTCAAACATAGCAGACCCAGGAAAGCCCCCCACAGTATTAGTAATTGTCTGCTTAGAGAGTGGGCAGAGCATCTAGGTCCCATTTTTAATTATATCTTCCAGCTGTCATTCACCCAGAAGAGGGGGCCATCTTTATGTCAACGGTCCACAGCGGTGCCGGTTGCCAAGAGTAACCACTCCAAAGCCCTTAATGACTTTTGGCCTGTTGCTTTGTATTCGCTGGTTATGAATCATTTGAGAGATTGCTTAAGGATGAGCCTTTTACCGAAAACAGAGTGCCTCTTAGACCCACTTCAGTTGGCGCGTCCGTCCAAGAGGGGCGAGCGAGACGCCGCAATTACCTGGCTTGATTCAAGCACTCATTCTCATTCTTGTAGACAAATTTTTTACCTAATTTTTCCAAATTTGCAAATGTAAATAAAGTTTTTACAGCCTTAGTATGCATTTGCTTTGATCAGACAGTAAATTTTACATTATTTTGATTATTCTTTTGATTCCTAAAGGAGCCTAAGGTGCAGAAATACATCGTCAGAAGGTTTGCTGGGCCTGTCTTCAGTCATTTCAAATCAAATCTACTTTCTAATTTCAATGGCATCGCAGTCTGTAACGCTGAAATCTGACAATTTTGTGATGTAAGAGAAAAGTCGGAACTCCTTGTGCAGGAGGTGCAGAATTGCCAGTGTTAAATTAGATTGGGAAGAGATAACACATTTGGTTAACGTGCTGCCGTGGTCTTTGGAGAACCATTGCCCAATGTAGGAAACGGTTCAGTGTTATGAGGCAAAGAGCCAAGCAGAAGTTGGCGGCGAACCACAGGGACGGTTTGGCTACAGGAAGGAGGGATCCACCAGCGAGTCTCTGATGTCTATAGAGGATACAACCACCTCACAATCTCCACTGTTTGATGCAAACATGAACACACCATCTCTGCTGGTGGCAGCGTTATACTATGGGAATGTTCTCTGCAGCAAGGACGCTTGTTAAGACTGAGGGAGAAATGAATCAGTGCAGAAAATCTGGCGGTAACCGTGCTTTAGTTTGAAAGATAACCGCGATTTAAAACTTCCAGCCGGACAGTGACCCCGAACACAAAGCCAACGCCGCACAGGAATGGCTTCAAGTGGTCGGCATCTTTGAACAGGCAAGTCAGAGCCAATTGAGAATTTGTGTCAGGACTTGACAATTATTGTTCACTCGCGGTCCCCGTTCAACTTGACAGAGCCTGAACAATTTGCAAAGATGAACAGGCAAAAATAGCCGTATCCAGGTGTGCAAAGCTGATAGAGACCTCTCCAAATAAAATCAAGGCTCTGATTGCTGCCAAAGCTGCCTCGACTAAATACTGACTCAACAGGAGTGAATATTCACAGAATCCATTATGTTCTGCTTTATATTTGTATTTGATTTAGATCCGTTTGCAGAAAATTGTTTTCACTTTGACGTTATAGAGTACTTTCTGTTGATTCATAGCAGAAAAAATCTAATTAAATCCCCCATGATCCCACGTTATGAAACAATAAAATACGAAAAAATCCAAGCGGTTATCCAGTTGCGATTTAACTAACAGCCATTGGAGCTTTCTTAAAAATAAATTACTAAATATGAAACCAAGTATACCTAACCTCGAAGGCTAGAAAAAGTATCATTAGTAACATTGTAAAAATATTTTAAAAGTACGTTTTATGTCTACAGACGCTGCAGGCAGGCACCTTTGAATCTGGGAGTAGAATGAAACGATTTATTTTAATGCACACGTAAACACACACAAGTGAAGGTCACCTCCACACATCTCCCACTCCTTCATTACAGCCTCAAAGGAGCATGCTGGGACGAGCTGCTGCTATATGCTGCTTCAATGCTGACCTTTCTCCCTTTTTTCTCAGTGTGCAGATACAGCCGCAGTAGATTAGTTGATTTGGGCTTCCACAGTGAAACATCATTTATCTGTACAAAACCCAATTTTAAAAAGGGAAAGGCCCACTTTCATAGAGTAATGAAACACTGTTTGCAGGCAGATGCTACAGGATATTACACACACAGCTATATATAAACACACACTGTTTAGGTCACTAGTTAGTCCAGCTGGTTTACAGAGTGTGTTTTCCCAATCTAGAACTTCCAGGCGCTCCCAAGGCAACCAGTGCAAATCACAAAGAAGCAGTACATCCAAGGTAAGGCACACACACACACACACCCCTCCCACACATACACACTCTAGAGGATGAGACAGTGATAAATGTGAGGGTGCATGTGTGTGGGGTGCAGAGGGAGAAAGAGAAAGAGAGAGAGAGAGAGACATCTCTTGGGGCGTACAAACACTGATGACCATGGAGCTAATAAAAAAAAAAGGTTTTATGAGGATGATAAAAGTCTGTGCCAGTAGTCTGGTCACTAAAAAGCGTCTCCTTTTGATTTGTAAGCATGCCTCCAAGTTGTGCAGCATCCATTTGATTTTAGGATGGTGATAATTAAAACGGCACAGTTAACTGGGTATCATCTAACATTGATTTTAATTTCCACGATTAAATATATGGGCGATGTGGAAACCTTTCACTTAAATTAGATTCCTTTGACAGACAGTGACACTCCAGATTTGCAGATTATTTTATAGTAAAAGTCAACTTCCCTCAGCCATTGTACCAAACAAGCTAGTTTGCTGTAAAAACAGTACAGTGTGCAGCATCACTGTTATACTTTTGGGTGCCATGTTCAGAGCAGATGCAGTAGTTATGACCCTTATCTCTAGAAACACATGTACCCCTACCAGCCCTAAAGTTGAATCCCACTAATCCCACTTCTCCTCTGCTCCTCTTGTTCTATGACCCTCTGATCCTTTGTGCTGTCTCAGTGAAGCCTTTGTGCTGCCCTCCTCCCTTTTGGAAAATAGTCTTCTGGTTACATGGTCTTGCCCTGGCTGCACACGGCCATCATTTTGTAAAAAAGAAAAAAAAACAAAAACAGTGCCACAGCAACACAGTCGGGAAAACAGTCTGACTCATCGTTATGTGCCTGAGAGCTGCACAGCAATTAAATCACAATAGAGTTATGATGCATGACACAATTTGGCTAAAATAACATGCTCCTTCTGCTCCCCTCTTTATCCTGTCAGCCCCTTGACCGCATGTTGCTTTCTGCAGATGCTCCGATACTGTCAGCAGCCTCAGCTCTGTTCAGGCTCACTACCTGATAATGTTTTAATGCCAATACTGCTTCACGTACTTCAAAATCCGCTGCCTGTATTATGTCACTTATATTCTGTATTGAATGAAGACATTATTCAATGTATGATGCAGCTATTTTCTGTAAAATTGCATTCTCTAGATAGAATCTGACAGCGATCATTAGTGCCATGAATAATGGAGGTGAAATGCAGTGAGCCATAATGCTATTGGATTACGATGTGTCCCCTCGTGTAATCTCAGCCTTGATGGATGTCCCTTCTGTCCATCCATCCATGACGTCTTGGGCTCACACTTGTCACCGTCCAGACACCACCTGTATGTGAATGAAGCGATCAACTTCACATTTAGGTTTGGGCTGGGAGCATCCCACCCGGCTCGCTGACAGTGCATCCCGACCAGAGGACGAAAACAAAATTTCTCCACTGGGGGATTGAATAAAGTATAGCAAAACAAATCCACCCGTCTTTGTGGCGTCACCAGGCCACATTGACTCTGCTGTCAATCAACTGGGAGACATAGCCAGCAGAGATGTGCCCTACTCTTAGTTTTACAGCTCTATTTCTGTCCCTCGCTCTCTCACTCTGTCACTATGTGCTATCCTATCTCTATCTCTCTCTCTCTCTCTGACTGATTCATAGGTGCTAGCATCAGCACCTCTCTGCTCCTCACTCTCTCAGATTCCCAAAGCTCCTCGTCATCAAATCCTTCTCTTTCCCTCCCTGCTTCCATCCCTCCTACCATCCTTTCTTTTCCTGCATCAGCATCCCTTCTTCTCTCATGTGTCCACTCTATCACTCATCCCTTCACATCCTAAGGTGAGAGGTGGACGCGCTACTCACAGCTGATTAGGATGCTCCTTCATGTGCGCAAGAGTGAGAGAGGTCACGGTTTCAGCGTCAGCATGAACTGTTTGTGTGTATGTCGGCATGTGTGTGTGCACATATGTGTGTGCTGCATTTCTTATGACTGTATTTTCGTCATGCTGACGTGGGTGGTGACTGCCCGTTCTGGTGCAGACCGTCATTTTGTTCTTACCCAGGTCAGCACTTCAGTCCAGCTCCTTGTTGCAGAGAATGGATATTCTGTGATTGATTAACCCAGATTGGATTTTGATTTGCCTCTGAATGAGGAGTCGCTGCTCCATAACTTAACTCCTCATTAAGTCAGATGTCAGTGTTAGCTCTCTTTATTGCTACTCTCATTCCCTAGTCACTCTCTCAGTCTCTGTCTGTTTCTCCCTCTGCCTCCCTTCTCGCTCTTCCTGTCAAACACATGCACATCCCACTCAAACACACAGACACTAATAGTAAATCATCACATTACCTCTGACAAGTCAATTTCATTTGACATGTGCAGTGTAAAACGTCCATATGTTACCTGCCCAGATGCTCTCCTTATTTTAAGAATTCCTCCCACAGACACACACACACATACACAACCTACTAAAAACTACTGCATAGTTGTGGAGTAGCTTGTGCATAGTATGTACATTTGTAACAACATGCACTTTGTAGCATTATACATTGTTAAATATGCAGTGTTTTGTGTTGTGCTGTAATGTGCTGAGGTGTCCCTCAGGGCTCTGTGTTTGGTCCCCTCAGGAAAGGAGATGGAGGTGGTGACAGTTCATCCTCGGGCCATGTTCATTCCTCAGGAAGGTTGGACCTTCCTCGCAGCAGGTAGGACAATAAATACATGGCTCATTAGGGTTTGGGGCTCCCTCACCCCCCCTCCCTCATATTGGAGTGTTTCAGTTTTTGTCTGTGCATTTCCCTTAGCAGATAATGTTTTTGGAGTTTGTATGCTTGTCTGTTGAATATGCATGAAGGTTTATTGAGTCTTTATGTAATTGACTATTCTTCCCCTCCACTGAGCATCTGTTTGAATATTCAGTGTGTTTCCCAACAAAAATATTCTATTGATTCCCTCGTCGATAAACCACAGGTTCCCCATTGTACAAAGACTGTCATGCAGCTAGCATGTTAAGGTCACGCTCATTGACTGAAACCACTGCATATGTTTTGACACAGAGTCTTTTAAACATTGATTTTTGCTAAAATGTGTTTTGTTGTTGATTCCGCTGCAATTAACTGCCCAGGCGTGTCAGCACAATAACTGTCAGCCCAGCCTCTAAATGAACCTAAGGGAGTGGAAAAGTCGCTGCACTGCATTTCCAGCAACATCAGTTCCACTTTTACTGTCCAGTCTTGCGTAAAAAGTGTTTTAATAACATCTGTTTTGACAACGCTCCAGATTCAAACCTCATCCAAGAGAGAGACAATTCTTTGAGTTTTCTGTAATTTTTGCAAATTTCTGTTTGCATTTGCATCTCCATCTGCAGCTGCAACTCAACATAATTGTGTTGCCTATATTGTGATCGTGTATTCAAGCTTGTGATAACTTGAAAAACCTCTGACATTGGCAAGGCTGCAGCTGGCATCATAAGGTCACTGCAGGGTGTAACGCTGGTCTGTGTTGTTCAGGCTGAGAGGGGGAGTTGTGAGGCTGTCAGGCTCAGAGAGCTTTGGGGGGACGGAGGATGTCTGCTGGGCCTGACAGTGTGCCGCACACTTACATAACCAGACAGATAACTGGGGTTAGTAAGAGGACACCACGGGGATAAAAGAGAGGATCCCACATATACACACACACACACACACACACACACCATGACAGGGATTCACAGACACACGCACAAGCAGGCCAACACATGCCCACACATGCAAGTACACACACACACTCATACACTCAGAGGCCAGGCTGCCATGGAAACAGCCCTTCCTAGGGTGCCCCCTCCAACGTCCTCTGATGTCCTTCCCAAACTGGAACAACTGCTGTGAGTGTGTGTGTGTGTGTGTGTTTTAACTACTACTACTTTCCACTGTCCCCAGCAAAAGTTCAACCAAAGTGGCCTGTCAAGAGGTGTTATGCTTCTGAATTTCTGGTTTTCTTTGTGGACACTCCCACAAAGATTGATTGCCACCCCGTTAAAAAAAATGTCATCCATGTCTGTGTTTTGTGAGTTTGAGTGAGTTTGCTGTTTCCGTAGTGGCATGATTTTGGATCAATGTATGCCTGTCATCATTTTCATCTGTACATGACTCAATTGAGCAATGAAATCTACTGTACCCAAGACACAACAGCATAGTTGTAGATTTTAAAGTGAAGAAATGGAAAGGATAACCCTCCCTATCCTCAAGGGACCCGCCTCCTCTGATGTGTGTGTATGTTTGTTTGTGTGTTTGTAACCATCGGCGCTGTCATTTCCTATTGGACTAAGTCTCCTAGTGTGTTGGTGGGAGGGTGGCGGGGGGGTCGTAGCAGAGACAGATACTAGAGAGACCAGCCAAAATGAGGACTTAGGCAGACCTCATCCCCTCATCAAGTCAGTCACTATTAAATAAACATGCACAATGATTCAGTCTGTCTTGTTTCGGAGAATTTCTCTTAACTTTATCTTACCGAAACACAACGATTTTGTAAGCCAAGGTTTCCAGACTTTAGTAGCAGGCTGTGACATGTCTTACTTTCATGCCAGCAATCACAGTAAAACTTGTACAAATCAGTACTTTCCAGTTCTATCACCTGTGTCTACAGTACAGAATACATTTCCCAGAATTCAACAGTACGCTTCAGTTCCCACAATGCTGTTCTCAACCAACAGTATAACTCCCTAGATGGGAATAATGATTGGCTCTCTTCAGATGCTGGTCATTGCGGACTTCCTGGAAGCCGCTACAGACCAACCACTGCCCACACAGGGCATTTCATATTCTCAAAGTGCAGGTTGTAGTTGAGCTCTTAAGCTTTTATCCATAACCTTCATAGTGTACTGCAAAGCATCACTTAGGGCTGTTCACTGAACTGTGGGTGGGGGCATTAGTTATGCATGAAGGCATGGCTTAGTGCCCTCAATATCTTAGTACTCTTTCTAAGGAAGTTCAGCAGCAAGCACGGCAAAATTATTCATTTTTACGATTTGCAGTTTCTTGTAGCATATGCCCTTATACTGTAGATTTATTCTTTGTAGAAAATTCAAAGAGCAACTTGAGATTCAAAGTAGGGATGTGAATTTTCAAGGTTCTCACAGATTATGCTTGTAATTTTTTTCCCCCCCTGTGCTATTAAAATGCTCAGTTAGCTGTGCATTTTCTTCTTGGATAAAATGCCCCTTTTAAATGCCAAAAGACCAAGATCAAGGGACAAAGCCATTGGGACTAACACCCACCCACCCTCAATTTAAAAAGAGCAGCTTAGTTAAATTTTCATCTTAGGCTGACTGCCGCTAAATAGACTACATGATGAAAGGAAAACAACTCTCACTTTACTATAAACTACACGGCATGTCTGCGTCTTCAGCTGAGCAGGCAACTTAATTTGTTCCATAATCCATATTCAGATCCGTAATATGTCTTTGCCATGCCAAAACAGTTGGTCTCAAAACTCATAAGAGCTCCTAAGCCAACAAGGTGAAGTTCTTGATACCTATAATACAGTCTGGTCTGGCCTCTAAACCGCAACTCAGGTTTGTGAGAATCAGGTTTTTCTGTCCATTTGGTAAGTCAAATGGCACTAAATACTACAGTACCCATGAGCCACGTTGACAATTGCAAAGGTGAAGCTGCTTGCTGAAGCTGCAAAATCAGAATCATCTTAATCTGTCAGAACAAGCGGGCATTCAATCTACCTTGATTCTAACATGTCAGCTTATTTTTCAGTTCGCGAAGTCTCATTAAGTTCTGCTTGCTGTCTTCAGCTAGCTTATAGAAAAACATGACAAAAACGACATGAGCCATCGAAACCACCCTTCCTTCATTGAGTATGATGAAGAAAAGCAACAGAATGCAGTACGTCCATGTATTCCAGTTTCAGTTGGGAACAAAACACTGCACCATAGTTGAAATTATCCAAGCATGCATGCATGAAGTCGGCTGAGTGCTGCAAAGCTTCAACTTCAGCATGGCCGAATTTGAAGCTCTGCGATTGGCTGTTTCTTGTCTGTGGGACTCCTAGTTGGCGTACACACTCTTGAACCTTTGACTTTGTTTTGGTTCTCGATCACAAATGGATACAGAAAGATGCACAGGATTTATTGACTTTAAGGATCTATCTATAGCTATTATCTATTATGTTAGAGCCAAGTTATTTCTGCATGGATCGATACAAGGACTCTTAGCGGTGTTTTTATCATGGAGACAGTGTCTCTGAGGAGCAGGCCTTGGAGAGGACACACACACATACACACACACACATGTTCATGGCACACACTGACGTCTCACATAGTGTTTCTCCCTGTTTCTTTCTGAATCCTTTTCTCTGCTTTCTTTCCTCTGCTGCACATAAGTACGTATGCATGCAAATTCAAGCTTTTACACACACATTCTCTGCCTAACACACACACACACACACACACAGATCCCAGTCAGCAATATGTTTCTGAGGCTGCCAGCCATGCTCGGAGGAAATGTGATCCGACTCATAAAACATTGATGGGAGGATATCTTTAGAAACTCCCTTTCTCACCTCATCACAGCCAAAACCAGACATCCCTTTTTTTTCCCTTCATCTCTTACCTCCCCTTCACCTCTCTCTGCTGCCTCCATCCCTCCACTGATGTCTCCCTCCATCCCTCTCCAATCTCTGTCAGGCCTGGGTCAAATATTTTATGTTTTTTTAGCCTGCATGGAGCACCACATGGTTCAGGGAGTGCCTTTTTATTTTGCTCCATCGGTCAATTTTCAGACTGATTATCACGGTAGGGAACATGAATGTTAAATGTTCACCCATCCCATGACCTGTAGAGGTGCCCTTGAGCAAGGCACTTAAAGCAAAATTCCACATTGTAACACATTAACTCTGTTTAAAAACTGATGACTTACATTGAGACATTTTTTAAGCTGTAATTTTGTTTTTTTTTGCAAACGCAGTGCACATAGAGAACCGCTGCAGTGGAACTTAAAGGGAGAAAGAAGTGAGCTCTCTCTTTTCTATGCTGGATATCTCCCTGTATGTTTAAATGGCTGCAAATCTCTGATAGGTGATTATTATTATTTTTTTTTTCCTATTTAAAACTTTTGTAACTATGCTGAGAATATCCCCCAGTGTTGTAACTGCATTCAATTTTGGCGAGTTAGCTGCAGAATACCAAAATTAAACATCAAGCAACAGAACGGCACAGTGTTAATTGCCAGTCCAAGGTTAATGTGTTTTATTTTCTTTAAACCTTAATTGCTTCTGTGGAGCTTTTCACTGGCTAACAGTAAAAGTTTGTTGGTATGAATGTGTGTGTAACTTTGTGCGAAACAAAGTGCCGTAGGCCTACTCACTGAACTTTCCTTGATGAATGACGATTTTTTTTTTAAATCTTTAAAGCTGGGGCCGAACCACCTTGATTTAATTCAGAATGTAGATTTTGTTTTAAATAACAAAAAAGGGAAAAGGTAAAAAGGTCCATTTTGAGTCATTTTTTTCCAGCATTTGTTTGGGTTTGATTGATTTTGAAGCAGCCAAGCACAGGAAGAGACGGGCCTGGGTGGGATAGTAATGGAATGCACTGCGATTTCAGTGTGTGTGTGTGTGTGTGTGTGAGTGATGTCACAGTTCAGTTCAGATCTGCCAAGCTGACAAGAGAGCCTCAGACCTGTCAGCACAGGACATGTCACCGCTCACACACTGTCACCTGTCACACAGAGGTGTGTGTGTGTGTGTGTGTCTGTCCATATTACTGTGTTTTCATCTGTTTACGAATTTGTCTGTCATTCTGTTTGTGTTTACCCATGGATATGTGTGTTTAGGTGAGACTGGGAGAGCTTTTGTATGTCTATTCCGTGGCCTGTTTTCCTGTCTGTCAGCATATCTCATCCACAGCCGCCGGTTATCTCTCTGCTTATGTAAAGTGCCTCAGGCAGGTCTGAAAGGATCCGGTTTCTGAGGCCCCTTTTTTTTAGGCGAGTTGCTTTTTTGTGGCTTCCCTGCGACTTCACTCAGCCGCGTCTTCCCCCATCTTTCCTCCAAATTCACTTCCACTGAGACCGAACGCCATCAGCCCGGGCTAATTTAATTCCACTGGAGACCCATCCATTTTACATCAGCGAAAGTACGACCGAAATGCACTGTTTGACTCGGTAATCACCGCTAAAATTAATCGTTGACCCCTCTTAGCCCCTTTTAAAGCTCTTAATGTAAAAATTGATAATTTGTGAAATAATAATCTCCTGTAATGTGCCTGTTTTTTTCCACATTGGATCACAATTTGATTCATTTCAATTAAAGCAAATGTATTCGTTCTTTCTACGGGGCAATTTTGGTAAGCGTTGAAATTGACATTAAACACAAACGCAGACTAAAGATGTTCTAGTTCCATATGCACCAGTAGAGCCGTTCATCTCAAAATCAAAGCATCAA